>GL380310.1:8229-20751 GCA_000143925.2 Caenorhabditis brenneri | reverse complement strand
ATTTTCTACATACTTTCAGAAAAAAAACATCAAAAAACTTGAAAAAAAAACATCTTTTTTAATTTTTCAGATCGAATTTTGTTCTGAAAATATGTAGAAAATAGTGATAAAAAACAATAAAACTGAAAAATCAGAAAAAAAGAAGGTAAAACTCAAGAAAATTGCAAAAAATCGAGAGGAAACGGAGTACTCTCTTTTCTTAACTATGGAGGGTGGCCGCCTAAATGCAAACGCTGACGGCCACGGCCACCGTGTCCCCAACCCCAAATACCGCCGTATTCACAATAGTAGGTTAAGTTTGAAGGACTCATATTGAGAGAAATCAATTTGAGACAACATTGACGACTCAAGACAACGATGAGGCCTTACAGTATTTACGAAACAGCAGAAATTTATTCATAGAACTGTTTTTTCATAGTGTAACTCAATCAGACGTACATTTGAGCCAAACTGAGAAAAAATTACGACTTTACTGATTTCCCGTTTCAATACTTGGTTATTCTGGGTCGGAATATTATTCCCGTCAATAATTGTTCGAATTGTTTTAAAAACACCTAGTTCTATCTCTATTTGCTCTTCAGCGAGTCGTCTATTTGAATTTGGAAAACTAGCAATTCCAGTTTCTCCAATTCAATGATTTTCTAGTCGTATATCTTCTTCAATCATTTTGCTGATTTCAGGAAGCTATTCAGTCTTTTTAGAAGCTATTCAGTCTTTTTAGAAGCTATTCAGTCTTTTTAGAAGCTATTCAGTCTTTTTTCTTGTTATTTCAGGTGATCCTCGTCTATCACTCTTTGTCACTCATGGTGGACTTGCCAGTGTTACTGAATTGGCATTGTTAGGGAAACCAGCGGTCATGGTGAGTAGAAATTTTGTAGTTCAACCTAAAGTTCATAATGCTGTGCAAGCATATATTTTACTGCACCCAATTGTTTATGAACTTAGCACGTTTTTTTAATCGCAATGTATCGTTGGTAGCACTTATTATATTTTTTTAGGTTCCTTTATTTGCCGACCAGTCCAGAAACGCCAATATGCTCAAGAGACATGGCGGAGCAGCTGTTCTTTCTAAATTTGATTTGGCGGATTATGAAGTTCTCAGAGAGGCAATTGAACGTGTTTTGAACAGTGATGAGTGGGTAGATAAGCCAAGAGACAGAGAAAGTGAGGAAGTAGTTTCCAGGTACCGGAAGAATGCTGAAAGGCTAGCAGAGATGTTGAACAACCAGCCAACTGATCCGAAAGAGACTCTTATCAAGCATGTGGAATTTGCAGCGAGGTGATTGAAAATGAATAATTTTAAAAACAGAATCTAAAGAATCTGAGTGTTTCCTATCACTCCATTTAGAAATGAACATAATTTCTTGATAAGTAGAAACAGACAAAAAATATAGAAAAATGAACAAAGATATGCTCTAGCGTATCAACAGCTCGTCAGTTTTCGGATACCATAATTTTCCAGAATTTTGTTTTTACTGTTTCAATGAATTCATATTCATCTCTGTTCTGTTGAAACTAGAATCCGATTATCTCTAAATAAATAACCAATTTTCCAGGTTTGGTCAGCTCCCATCAATGGATCCATATGGTCGTAAGCAGTCATACATTGAGTATTACTTCCTTGACATCATTGCTATTTCCTGTGTTATTTTCCTATTATCTAGTTACATAGGTTACAAAATCCTGAAGACTGTTCTAAGATGTTGTTGTAGGAGTAAGAAGGTTAAAAATGAGTAGATTTAATTTTTGTTATTCAATTTTTTATATTTTTTGTTGGAATGAAGAGTTTCTTGAAAAATCAAGTTAAAAAAATAATTCTTTAAAGGAAAAACTTGCCATCTATTAGCAGGAATTACCACACGTTCACATGTGAACTATCAGAAACAGTAGAATTATAGAAAATCCACGTGGAAAGTCGATTGATATTGAGTTGGTGTCTGAAAAGAGCTTTTTACTGAATTTTCCTTCAGTACGAGTTGGGCTCTCCATGTCAAAGACATGATCAATCTAAGATGAGGAGGCCAATAACAACGAAACTTTCAATAGATTTCCAACGGGTGATTGCCGAAAAAAGATTATCATTAGCCATCAAGGTTTTCCCTACAACCGAATGGAAACAGTAAACTACATGTGGTATTTCTGTAGACCTCGAAACAGTATCAGGTTTGGCGTATGGTGGCTATTATTCTAATAGATATCGAATGCAATTTAGTGAATGAGTACAATTAATTGACCCGAAAAAAAAGCAATTTTGTAGACCTTTCGAAACGATAAAAGTTTTTTCGGAAAATTTTTTGTTCAAACAAAGCTGAGAAAATGGTGTATACACCTCATCTTACGGACTCACCTCAAATGGTCCGATTCTTATCTGTGTTGGCTCCTGGGAAAAAAGGAAACGAGGGGTCACTATGCGCAGATGTTTTACAGGCATATAGTGACCCCTCTTTTTCATCTTTGTCCATTATGGAGTGTGTTGTGCTGTTTATTGATTGACCTCGTCTTTCATTTCTTCTTTTTTAACAACCCGTCCCACTTTCATTTTTCTTTCAGATGGCTCCGAATCGATCAAAAAATGTAATGCGCAATCAACCAATACGCGAATCTTTGAGATTAATGACAGCATCCAGCAAGAGGACTAATAAAAAGGCACGTTTTCATTTTTTGCCCCCATTATTTCAAGATTCGCATATTTCCAGAAGCAAATCAAGCAAATCAAATCTGAGGACCGTTTGTCTCGTTCAAACAGCATTTTCACAAAAAGCCAAATGAAAATTCTTAACTCTTATAATTATTTAACTGTTTCAAAGTCTGCCCTCAAGGCTCAGCAGATGAAATGGGCCAAGAAATGGACGGAAGCAGGTGGTAATGTAAAACTGACGAGAAAAAAGATCAGTCATTATTTCACCCATAGAAGAATACGAGAGAAACGGTCGGTGGGTGCTCGAGAGCACCTGGAATCCGGTGATGTGGCACAGGAAATAAAGGAAACCACGCGATTGATTGAAACTCCAGACGGGGAAATGAAGCAAAAAGAAGCCGAGAAGAAGCCAGAAGCTCTGAAGCAAACAGTGATCAAGCTGGATGTAATGACTCTAGAAAATGAAGAAGATCTTCTGAATTCCTATACGAATACCAAAGTGGTGACTGTCCAGAATATGATGAGTTGGTCGCAAAAATTGGGAATAAGTATCCATACAGTAAGCAATTTATGAGCGTTAATATAAAACCAGTCGGTGACGTCGCCTACGGCGGCTCACCTTCTTTTTGTTCGTCGCTGCGCTCCTCAAGGGGGGTTAATTTGCCATGCTCAAACTCATTTTAATCTTTGAGCAGTGATGCACCTAAGCCTTCTTTTGAAATTCCAAAAATGTTGATAATTTGAATTCCCGCCAAAAATTTTGAAATTTTGAATTCTCGCCAAAAAATTACACTTTTTGACGTTTCTCGAAGTTTCTAGAAGCTTCTGGAAAGTATATCATCAAGAGCTTGCCAGTTGAGTTTTCGGAGTACTGTAACTACCGTAATCCTACAGTAATCTCCACCATTTTTTGTTGGTGTACTGTTGGGGTCCGTTAGACAGTACATGCAAAAAATGGAACAAATCTGAGCACTTCGAATCTGTTTTCTAGCTATTGTTGAGATATCTGGTTACTGTAGCTACCGTAATCCTACAGTAACCCGTGCTCCAAACTTCACAGAATTGAAGCGCTTGGTGACACATGACCACATGCCAAATAAGTCAGAAAACGGTCGAGGGGTACGAAAGTTATTCAGTGATACGCGCTGGACACACAGACACACACACACACACAGAGCTATTCCTTTAGTATATAAAATAGATAAAATAGATAAATGATTTGCAGGTTAGGGTTTCCACGCGGGCGTTCAATTCGCCCGCCCGCCCGTCCGCCGCCCGCGCCCGCCCGTTGCCCGCCCATTGAACGCCCGCATGTCCCCCCTCTCTGTGTGTCGGCCGCCGCGCTGCGTTCATGGTGTTTTGGTAACGCTCCTGAGTGAGATGTGATAGGCGGGAGTTCAATTCCGAACTGTAGCAGTAATTGTTGTTTTAATTTTAAATTGGAAAAAATGATCCTTGAATTTGTTCAAAGTGAGCTACGGTCGCTGGAGAGATAATTACTTGAAGCTTCACTGAAACTGAATGACTGACATGAACAGTTATTTCAACAATTATTCGAAATTATCGAAATTTGTGGAAATTAGTGTCGTTTAATTACACAGTTGATACATTTGTTTTCTGTGAACGACGCTCGATTTTTTAGTCATTTTGCCAAACTCATTTGTATCATTTTCGTTAACACTCAAATTAGACACACCAGTCTTTAGGAATTCACGGTGAGTTTCTAAAACATGTGAGACCATTTTAAATACTGGTTGAGCAAAAACCAAAAACATAACATCTATTTGGGGTCGAACCCTCGTCCCTTCTCTCCGAAACGAGGTATGCTTGTCGCGCGCGCTGCCACTACACCAAACCTGCAAGGTGGGCGCCGCGAGAAAGTAGGCTAGAAGAGAGTAGGGGGCGTTTGCGGGCGGTCAGCGGGAGTGCGGGCGGCCGGCGGGCGATGGCCGCCCGTTTACTCACCGCCCGCATGGAATCCCTATTGCAGGTACTAGACTGGGTGATGAATCAGAAGACACTGGAGAATTCGGATGACGTGGGTATGGAAGTGGAGGAGGAAGGTTATGATGAGGAAGATACAGGAGCTGTGGAAGTGGAAGAGGAAGAGATTCTGGAAGCGGAGGAGGATGAAGAGTATGATAAGAAAGACAAGGAAAACTTGACTGACGAAGGAGAAGAACCAGATAATGAATGTCTCCTTCTCATAAACCGATCGAAATCTGATTGCTTTATGAACACAATCGCCAACCTATTATACAGTTGCAAAGGGGTTCGTGCAGTTATCCGGAATGCTGATTTGTATCGAGAAAACTCTCCATTGAAAAATATACTTCTGAAGTTGTTTCGGAAAGAAAGTAACTCAACGAGAGAGTGGAGAGAAACACTGCAAGACGTAACATATCATTTCGGGCACCAAGATGTTGGAGAGATTTTTGAAGTTCTGATTGAGGTGAGTTTTGTGGAAGGAGTTGAACTCTCATACATAGAGCCACGTAGCGCAGCCGGTAGCGCTTCAGGTGATCTGTCAGGCCGCCTCTTTTCGAGCTATATTCTAAATTAAAACCATCTTAATTTCAGGACCTTTGCAAAGACATCAACCTTCGACCCATGAAATTCAAAACAGCAACTGAAACGAAATGTAAATTCTGCGGCAATTCTCAAATCTCCACTACCATCCAACACTTCAGCATTCTAAACCTGACTAGGCACGAGACTTTCGAAAAGCTATTCACCGAAGAATATGCGCCACAACCCGCATCACGCTGCTCTTGTGGCGGTGAGAATATCGAAAAGAAATCAATCACTCCTCTTGGCCCTTATCATTTTATGGTGATCCGTCATGAAATAGAGACCTTCAGCGACTTAAAGTCTGATGACACTTTCCAAATGTTCAGATGCTCTTGGAGGATAAAATCATTCGCTGAATATCTCCCAGCAAAGAAAGGAAGAAAAGGAGAGAAGGGTCATTATGTGGCATGGATTAATACTGGAGTGGATTGGATGTGTGTCAATGACAGTAATAATAAATTCAGAAGGAAAGATTTAGATTTGTCTGAAATGTATGTTAATTTAATTGCATTTGAAAAATTTGATCGTGTTAAGAAGATGAATAAATACTAGTCTGAAAGCTTACTATTTCATATAAAATCGGTTATTAATCAAACAGAAACGTAAACTTGTGTTCTGAAAAAATAAACATGAAACTGAAAAAAAAATATATATTTTCAGTAAAGAAATCAGGGTTATATGTTTTTACCGATCGATTCTGTTACATCAGGAAGCTCCAAAGGCTTTTTGTGTGAATCTGAGAACTGAAAGAAGAGAAATTGAGAAATTGCATCTCACACAACATTATTCCTAGAATGGTCACACTTGAAGTATTGATTTAGTATCATATTATGCCTTTAAAGGAGGATGAAAAGGAGTACGGTAGTCAAGATTTTGTAGAATTTTTTGTAGAATTGTCTGCAAACACGCGATCGCGGACCTGGCATTTTAATTGACGACACTCAGCTTTTTTGGCGATTTTTTAATGGAAAAGTGAACTTTCATGCTTTGAAAAGAGTTGAAATTTATCAGAAAATACTAAATAATACTTTCCGAGAAAATAAAAAGCAAAAAAGCTATGTGTGGTTCGAACCCAAGTGAGTCAAAACTGCAACCGCCTGCGCCATCCGACACGCAGCGAACGCACTAGAAAGTGGCATGTATAAAAGTTCTGTACTTTGGAACTATCATAACTCAAGAACTAGGCATTTTTCATCAATAACACTATCATTTCTTGGTTATTCGTAGTGAACATTTTCACATGAGACATGGTCATTTTTTCCGTTTCGTCCTCCT
The DNA here is from genome assembly GCA_000143925.2 of Caenorhabditis brenneri. Taxonomy (NCBI): domain Eukaryota; kingdom Metazoa; phylum Nematoda; class Chromadorea; order Rhabditida; family Rhabditidae; genus Caenorhabditis; species Caenorhabditis brenneri. The sequence goes on along the minus strand of GL380310.1, from coordinate 14,267 downwards.
TTAATCGGGAAACTGAAACTGAAAAATACTTTGAAACATTTGAATTTCAATTTTTTGAGAGACCGACATTCTGTAATGCTTCTTTAATGGGTTTTCAGCAAGATGGATTCCAGGTTGCCTAGACGATTTTATTGTAAGTGGAATCCTAACGAGAGTTCCCCGACAGATGACTACTGAAAAAAACGTCATGAAACTGAAAAATATATCATCAACTTTGAAATAAAGTTTTTAAGTACTTCTTTTAGGTTTCACATCGAAAAATTCTTCGTTCTTTTTAGAGGAGGACTGAAGTCACTTTTTTCATTACAATTGAAAAAAAATTCATCAAAAACTCAGCTGATCATTTGTAAAAACGTTGTCAGAATCGATTACTTCGAATGTAAGTTTTAGGGTAACCAGCCAGAGATACAGCTTTTTTTACGTTTTCACTGACTACATCAATGGTATGTGGTTAAATTTGAAATTACTTGGGACTCAAATCTGTACTGAAAATCACTCAGTTTTGACACCTACAACTTTTAAAATTAATTTTTGTCGAATCGAAATAATAACCAGTTTTTGCTGCAACAAATTCGTATTAAAAGAAATCTCTTTCCCATGTCTGGAGTAGCAAAATTGCCACGATATGAACAGATTAATGAGTTTTTCTTTTTTTTTAGAACAGCGTGAGCTTTCAGTGTGTTCATCTAGGATGAAAATGGAGAACTTGCGACAACTATGGAACAAGACTTTAGCTTCCCTGAATCATATAAAAACGTTTCGATCACATAACTGGTGGAGTAAACTTCGATAGCCTGATTGCAATCAGACCCAAAATGTATTGTCATCGTTCGCACTTTTTGATACTCATCTGTCAAAATTGTGTTTTTTTCTGTAAACACTTTCCGAAACAATGTGGCTCGGCTTGGTAATAAAACGTTACCATAACTAATTATTTGTTGTTCTCCAAAATGAATAAGTTGAATGTGAAACAGTGAAATTGTTTTTCAAACGAGCCCAACATTATTCGTCAAATGTTGACAGAAATAAAGCTGTAACGGAGTTTTGCCTGATGCAATGTTCAAACCGTGTTATTATTGTTTTTGCAACATTTTTCGTAGTAGAATTGCGAACAATTTTTTACGGTATCAATTAATTGATGAAGAGGTAGAAATTTGCATGGGTATGGTTCATTTCTGCGTTTTGCCAAAAACTTCTATTACCGCATGATCAACAAAGAACTTGACTCCCCAGTGTCAATTTTTTTAAATTAATTATTTTTAGGCTTATTTCATGTAAATATGGTTTTTAAGTTTGTTTTCGATTTTGTTCTCGTTAGTTTTTGGGACGTCAGTGAGTTCTCGTTTGGAGATACGAGGAAATTGTTAAGAATGAACCGGTGGCTCAGTGCTACGAAGTTACTACAGTACACTTCTGCGGTTTCAAACAGGTATCAAGTGAGATGAACGTTAACTAGGTTTGATAGGACAGCTGTTTCGGTCCCGTTTTTGAACGCATTTATCTACGGATTAGTGTACTGAAATTTGTGAAAATGAGCTGATCAGACAGGAATTAGATTTAGTGATATGAGTTCGGTTATGCTAGAACTTTGAAAGATGCTCTCATACTGACTGGGAACAATTTTTTGGGACGGAGTATACCCCATTTAACATTTTCTGAAAAAGATCGTCAGTAATGAAACATATTTGAAACACAGATCCATACTTATTGAATTTGAATAACTCAATCTTCATGAGTAGTTCTGTTGTATTCCAGAACGTTTCCCCTGTTCTGGACATGTTTGATGCCGAGTACCTGATAGCTTGATGAATATTTCGGAAATTGTACCTGTGAAAAATCAGAACCGATTGCACTGTCAAATTGCATTTTCACAAAGAGACTTCTCGAAACCGCAGAAAATTAGAAGCCGTTCGGTTTTTTGTTGGAGTTTTCTACTTGAGCAGAGACGAAACTTTGTGTTTCAACAGTCCTACAGTTACAGTTGATGTCTACATGTACGTTACGTAGATGGGTCAAGATGGCTATTTTTGTTTCAAGATTCGGACAAATTCTATGAAGGAAGCGTTGTAAAAAAAAGACTGTTCGAGCATAACTGAATTTCTGAAAATCGAGAATTAAAAAAAGGTTTCCCATCAGATCATCGATCATTTCTGAGCTATTTACTAAATGGGGAACTTGGAACCGTTCATTTTTTCAAGTAATCACTGCCTCCCCGGGTCCATTTCCCTTCCATTAACACAACTATACATCTGCAAATTAATTTCACACAGACACTTGTTGCCCTTCGTACTTGGAAAACTCGTATCGGAACTGAGTTTTTATCAGTTGAAAAAATGGTAAACATGCATATTTTTCGAACTGTGTTCAAACTGAAAAAAAAGTATGCTTGTTTGTTTATCACTACACTTTTTCATTCAAATTGGTGTCCTGTTGAGAAGGGTGTTTTTGGTTGGAAGTGTTTTCTGATTCGCCTTTTTTTCAGTTTGTTGTGATGTAACAAGTGGAGACCGTAAATTTTTAAAACATATATACAGACAAAAACTATTTGAAACAGTGACGAAGTGGTTATTTTTGCGTTTTGATTTTCAAAAAAAGTGATTTGCTCTGTTTCAAGGAGTCTAAATTATGAGTCTTGCTCGAAAATCAAAATGATTATACTCTCATTGTCGTTTTTTTATGACAAAACGGAAACAAAGTACAATGGAGAGTTGTTCATTACTTCTAAAAAAAACTGGAACATTGAGCCTGTAGTCCAAACTCCATCAAAATGTATATTTGAACAACTGTTTGCTTTTAGTTTTGAACTTTTGAGTCTAATCAAGGAATAAACGTTCAGATAAGAAAAAAAATTATCATTGCTGCTTCAAGAAAGTGACAAGAAACTATACTTGAAAAAAAAAACATTACGGCAACTTATTGCAATGCGGCTAGTTTACTGAACCATATAAAAGTACAAATAACAAAAAAATGAGATCAACAAAAAGTTTTTTTCTATTCAAATTCACTAACTCATTCGGTATTTGCACAGAGCAACGATGAGAGTTCTAGAAATAAAATTCAATTCGTTACGATAGGCCAGTTTTCACAAACTGGCAGGATTAGTTTTGACCTTCACATAGTTTCGGTTCGACTTTGTAGCCAAAGACATCCTACGGTTCATTGTCATTTTGCAATATGAAACATTTCATTTAGAGTTGGTGGAACAGGAAGGTTACGGGTGCACTAGGCTCTCAACGACGAACCTAGTGGTCCTACCAGGCTAAACGCAGCCAGTACAGTATTTTACAACCAAGCATAGGAAAAAAACCCATCAGCTACCAGAGAACTCCCAAAAAACTATTCTTCACGTTCCACAATCCGTGTTTTCCGAGCATTTTTTCGAAAATATTTTCAGTTTCATCAAGTTGTGTTATTGTGAATAGTAAGATTGTCTTCAATAATACGAGGTAAGCGAAACAATTATGTCCAGCTCCGCTAAGTTCGCTAGCATTGTGTTAACAGCCAAATCAAATGATGTACGATTTCTTGAAATTCAATCTAAATATTTTTGAAAATCCTCATCGTATTGGAAATACAAAGCTTTTTTGGTTGAGGTCCAAGACAGAACGAAAAAATTCAGACGGGAGGTTATGAGTATCGTACTGCAGTTTGTTTGTTTGAAAAAACAAATCCGTCAAAGAAGTTGAATGAAACCAACAATATGTCAAAATCTATTTGCTACTTTTACCTAGTTTGTGAAACAGGAACAGTTGGTGGATTTTGACACTCAAACTATTTTTTGTAATCAATGTCGTTGATGTTGTACTAGTCAAAACTCTGAGTCATGGCCCATTTGTCGAAACTTTTTTCCAAGTTTCTGTTCGTTGCTTCTTCCATTTCATCTCCATTGTACCTCCAGTTTTTAAAACAGAAGCGCATTTTTCTTGAATTGGGGCAACCAATGAACTCTGTAGCATATAAAAATGAAGGGTGCAGAACCAAACGGAAAAGTTCGGTCCAGTCTTTTTTCATCATTTATTTGAAACCGTATAAATTATAGCCTACCCACACTAACAAAAGATGTTTTGGTACAGCTTGAATCAATGGAGGTTTTGATCTATCATTCTCTTGAATTAATTGATTAGTTGGGCAAAAATATACAGTTTCATTTTGTTATCGAATACTTTAGCCCTGAAATACTTCTCAATATGTTGAACTTCAAGTAACTTGCTCATTTACAATTATTACTGAGTTGTTATAATCATTTTAGAATACTACCGCTGAAGTCTGTAACGGTGGTTAAGAAGGAAAAAAATTTTTTTTAATCAAGTTTCGATTTTGGAGGCTTCGATCACAGGTAGATTATCAAAAGCGCTTCTGTTACATATACCGCACGACCGATGAACATAGAACAGCATCCACAGTAAATGATTTTACCAAAGACTATTCAAGATGAAGAAGTCACTGGTAAAAAAAACCACTGTCTAGTTCTATACATCTGAAAAACATATTCATTTTTTCCATAAAAAGACCAGAAAACTATCTCTCTCCCTTCTCTTTATACGTTTTGGTTTCCACGAACAACGGTCATCTTCCTCAATGGCTATCAATTTAAAGGAGCTTCAAAGAACGGATTCTATGCAACTACAGGCGTCAGTTTTTGATAGGGATGCTGGCTTATTTTGTGTCGAAGGATAGATGGATGTGCAATGAAAAACAAACAACGCAAAAAAATGTAGAAAAGTCAAAACCGAAAAGAATACTTTTTATTGAATAACAGCCTGCCCATGCGCCTCCGGCGCATTTGCAGTCTGGACTGTTCGCGACTACGCCGCTCACTATAAATATCATTTTCACAATAATTCACGTGAGCTTTTTTCTATCTATTTCTTTTTGCTCTATAAATTTTGTGCGGGTTTAGCGCAGTAGGGAAAACACGTGAATATCGTTCAAAAGGTCCCTAGTTCAAGTTTTGCTCGTGAACTTCCTATTTCTTCCCATTCTGCGGACATTGGGACAGATCTTCGGACAAACGGACGGAATCCACGGGCGTTTTATATATAAGAATGATTGAATCCTTACCAATTTGTCAGATTCGAAGCTGAGAATGGCAGTGAAGAGGTTCCCGCAAATTTGTTCCGACTGTTCTATTGTGAACAGGTTCATTTTGGGTAGAAATGGGAGAAGATAAAGAATACAGCTTGAACAACAGAAATCCAGACTGATCAAATACGTCCTAACGTTCGAAGGAAACAGTACAACAGAAACAGGAATACATTTCAGTTAACAAGATAAAAACATCAAGGTTTTCTCGAGCATGAGCATTTTCCTGGCTTTTTTCAGGAGTTACACAATTCATCAGAGCAGTACGGTCTGGAACAGGAATGGAAAGCGCATCAGAAAACAGTCCATAATCAGAGAAGTAAATGAAATTCGGATTTCAAATTAAATACTTTTGTAGAAATGCCACTATTTGATTCACAGAAGTGTGCTACTTTTGAGTCTTCTAATTTGAGGTTGAAGACAAACAGAAGAAAAGAAGAAAGGAAGCTATGACCAAACAGCATTATCACGTTAAACCAAACCTCATCTGGCAAGAATCGGCAACTCATCACTAAATCGATAAAACGAGCACTTCATGAAACTGAAAAAATTGTATTCCTGTTATCTTCAACTGTTTTGGCCTGGAACTCACAACAACATCAGTCTCGGCTTGGTTCTCTTTAGAAACGACTTTATAATTTCTGACGTGGTTTCAAGAGAGTGATATCTCTGAACTTCTGAATTACTATAACGAAATTCAAAACAGAAAAATACTTAAAGGGGGCCTATGCGAAAAAAATTTGCTACAGAGATTTTTATACCATCAGATAGAGCTCAACGAATGACATCGAAAATCCTCTTGGAGGTATGGTCGGAAATTTCAATTTTGACCTGTTTTCACACGTGAAAGAAAATTTCGTTGCTTGGGAACTGTGGAAATTTCAATTATTTCTCACGCAACTTATTTTCTTTGCTTGTGAGGAGTACTTTGAAGAAATCAGCCTATAACTCAGAAA
>GL380309.1:0-21019 GCA_000143925.2 Caenorhabditis brenneri | reverse complement strand
ACACCCGTGGTTGTGCATAAAACGCGAAGTAGCAAAAATGACAGCAGACCTCCCAGTCGACATCGAACACATAGACTGAATTCCTGATTGACTATTCTGACTTCAACTTTTTCCTATGAAAAAAACTTGTGATTTTGATAATCTCCCCTGCAGGAACATTAAGATCTGGCTTTAGGACCGTCGAGTGATTTGGTGCCGCCGTTTCGTACAAGATCTGTAAGTTCATGAGAGCTATGAAGGTTATTTGAGATAATCTATTCGGTTTTTTTGGAAATATTCTATCAAATCAATCCACAAGACCCATCGAAACAACTCACTAACTCCACCATTACCACTCACCAGTCTTTGGAGCAGTCAGCTTGTTTCCATGACTGAACCTGATTTTCCTTCCAAAATCATCTCTTGTATCTGAATTCGATTTTATAATTTGCAAAACAAACGTTCCAAGTATTTCAGAACCAGAGTTTTTCTGAACCTAAAAAGGGTGAAGGATCGTATCCCAATGAAAAACCACCGAGGATAGTGAATAGAGCTTGATACAAACTTGGAGAGAATAGGTTCATTTGTCACTGCGAAGAAACGATTTTTATTGTGCAGGAGGCGAGTACACTCATTGCCAGTTTTCAGATTGATGAGTGAGATCCAAAACACTTGTAAACATCGAACTTCTTCTTGGTTGTCGTACTCTTCGGTTATATTGCGCTGTATTCAGGTGTATTATCCAATTCTCTTTGTGTCGGTGTTTTTTTCATCTGTACCTGTAATGCAACTTATTTCTATATTCCTGTCTAAATATTCGAAGAACTTCCCCCCTGTTAATTTATTGGGATATAGCACAAAATGATGCAACAAAACAGGGGGGAAAATGCCCTCTCTGGTGATGAAGTCAGAGAGGGCTCACCGGGAAAAAGGGACACACTCTCGCTTAGTCCGCGGATCAAGTGCGGACTGAGCGTTAGCAAATAAATATATGGTACAGAAATGGGGGAACGGGACAACGGGATATAGACCCCTGAGGAAACAGGGAGGGGGGGGGGGGAAGGGGGACATGTAAAAATGCCCTCTCTGGGATGAAATCAGAGAGGGCTCACCGGGATACAATAAGGGAAAGACGAGAGTCCAAGAGGGAGGCTTATAAAGAGACTATTTGAGGGGAGTCAGGGAAGAAATGGCAAAAAAATTCAGCAAAAAAATAGAGGGAATCGTCGAGAATCAGGAAGGGGGCCAAACAAAAAAAAAAAGAGAGACAAATTATGATAGATGTTGTGAGAAGATTATTGACATTCACAGAGAAAGGGCCAGCAGCTCGGTGAACACAGAAGATTCGAGGAATCTGTATGAAAATTTCATTAAATTTCAAATGAAAAATCTTTGATTTACCTATCGTATTGCTCAATAACCCTCTCCAGTACTTCCGTTTTTGCAGCCTTGAACATCCTTGGCGGACATCTTTTGGAGAAGAAAGACTTGACTTCATCCCGGGTAGCATCGAGCACATTAACCTTAAAATTTTCAATAGTTTTGTTTTCACATTCAGAAACATACTCGTTTCGGAGCTTGATGGGATAAATGCACCGCGTAGATTTCCGTGGCTCTCAAAGCGCGGTTCTCCTTCTCTCTGTCCACACTATACTTCTCCGCTTTCGTCCAAAACTCCAAATCGTAGTTATTTTGATCAAGCATGAAACGTTCGAAAAGTGGAGAAAGAACTGAAATGTGTTATTTTCTAAATTTGTCAGGAAAAGATGCATACTTACGTGTAGATTTCATTGCGGATTTCCAATCCGATCTCCAAGCGTTCATCTCGGCTTTGTAGGGTTGTTTGTTTTTTGCTCCGATGAGTTGGTTTCGAATCAAGAAGTTGTGAAATAATTGTGTCTTTTCCCTGGAAACAATGAATTGTTATGGTAAAAACTGTACTTTTGTCATTTCTCAATTCAATTATCATTCATGAAAAATCTGGATGATAATAATGTTCTGCAGTGTGGGAGGCCTAATACTCGGAAACCACTGCGCCGGAACTTTTTTGCTGACCATAAGCTTTATAGAACTTTTTCTATCTAAAAAAACATACTGATTCCTGGATTCCGTTGCATGTACCGATGCTGCTCCTCTCTCCTGAAACCGAGCCACTCTCTCTCGTTCTGCTTTGGCTTTCTCTGCTGCCAGCTGCTGGTGATTTGGAGGAACTGAAAACCGAAATTGTGATTGAGCGGGGGGGGGGGGGATTGGGGGCGGTCTCATTTACAATGCCCCTAAAATAAGAATAACGGGACTCGTGCATCCCCCATAAAACGGCTTTTCAATAATTTAGAAATACACGCGACTCAGAATAATACTAAAAAACACCCAGGATTCAACAAATATGTGCGGGACTCATCCAACTTGACTTCGTGCTTTAGGCTCAGAAAATAAACAGCCCACACAACATCATTCAGAACTAAAATCGATTCAGATGAATCCTTGAAAATCTTTTTTGAGTCCCGGAAACTTTTTTTCGAGTCCCGTGTATTTCTCAAAAAAGTTAACAGAGTCCCATGTCTTATGCATGAGTCCCGTATATCATTTTAGGATCCCGGGTATTTTCACGAATACCCTGTCCAATTCATGAGTCACGGATATTTATTCAGAGTTCCGGGTTATTTTCAAGTTTCCCGGATATTTATTGGTGGTACCGGGTATTTATTTAGGGTTCCAGGAATTACTGCGAGCCTCGAAAAAAGAGATAGTTGGATTAGAATGGGTGTATGTTTTCAATTTTTAAAACTCTTGAATAGTGACTTGAAAAAAAAAAGGAATTCGCGTTTTCACTTACCGGGAGGAAGAGTGTTTGGCGGAGTCGGGGGAGAAGCCTGTGCAGTAGTGTTTGCAGTAGCGGCAGGTGGAATTTGTTTTGTTTTGGCAGCTCCTGCTCCAGCTGCTTTTGATCCAGCAGTTCCAGCAGTGTATTCTATTTTTAATCCGGAATTCTGTTTTTTCCTTCCTTTGGAGCAAATTTCAGGGAAAAAAATGCAAAAAATGAAATCATTTTTGACGATAAGGAAAACCATCTAAAACGAGAAAAATTTGACAATTTATTGGGTGTTTATCACATATGGCGTTGTGGAATTTAAAAAATTAGACAAAAAAGGAGCAATTGAGTTGGGAGGAGATGGCTGTTCAATGTGGATGGGGGACTTGCAAATTTGTAAGGATGTTACAGTTGTAATAAAAAAAGGGACTATTAGGAACGGTGATCAACCGTTCATTGCATCATAACGGTAGATGGGAAATCAATAAACAATTTTAAACACAGGGCTAATGATAGAAATGGCAGAATAAGTCACGTTATCCTGTATTTGGGCATAAGGGGGGAAAATGATTGATCTTATGTGAAAATAAATACAAAACCGAATAAAATGCAAAAAATGCTAAAAATGGATCAAAATCCACAGAAAATGGATCAAAATTCACAGAAATAATAGAACAAAAGAGCAATTAACCTAGAATTGAGTGGCTGATGCTCCAAGAACGAGAGTGCCATCGTTGGACTTGTAGTATGTGAGAATTTCGGTTCGTCTTTTTTTGGTACCTACGATTTTGAATGCAATTTTGCCGCCTTTCTTCAATCTGGAAATTGAAAGTTGAACATGAGTTATTGGAGAACTCTGGAGGGCGAAAAATTCGAATTTCGAATCAAAATATTGACACTATCATATGAGTGTCATCTTAACAAACAAGTGTTCTTTCCCGGGTTCCATGATACTCCCAACATTTAAGTGTGCTTCCAACAAATGAGTGTCTTTTTCTTAGAACAAATGATGTTTTGATGAAAAATTGATTTCGTGGCTCTAAAAAAGGTTTTTTTGCGTTTTTCGTAAGCCATTCTCAATAGTGTTTCGAAAGATGTTACGTAGTAGTAAAGTGAGATTGTTTCTTACTGAAACATGCTTAGGAAACACATGAAAAGCTTTTTCAGAGCCAAAAAAAAAATCAATTTTTCACCAACACATCAGTTGTTTCCTAAAAAAGGACACTTTTTTGTCGAAGAGACACTTTTGAGGAGACCTAATTGTTTTATGGAGTAAACAATTTATTTTTGAAACACTTTGTTGTTGGAAGGACACGTCAATTTTCATTTGGTGCCCGAAGTGCAAAGAAAAATGACAAAGAAAACAAATGTTCGAAGTAGTGTAAAATTTTCCCGTTTTTTGCGGTTTTTCAATGTTTTTTTCTTGGAAACGTGATGTCAATTACTCTTTTTTTTCGTTTCAACTTTTCAAAGCTAAATTCCCCAGTGGAAAGTTGAAAAACAAAAGAAAAACTTACGTCTCTCTAAGGTCAATATGCAGCGGTGCTTTCAACAGGTACACTTGTCTCGCCAGCGTGTCGGCATCCAAATTCTTTCCATGAATATTATCCCGATATTTTTTGAGCCAATTGCTGACGGTTGTAGATGGTGTTGAACTATTGTTTTGAACCAGGAACTCATCGTACAGATTCTTCAACACATAGGGCTGGGTTGCAGTTTTGCATTTCTCAGCTGCAAACTGAAGAAATTCAAGTTCTTCGGATCTCGGAGTTGGAGTGATTGGAGCAGCGTTGGACCCGGCACTATTTTGGTTTCCATTTGATGACGCCGGACGAGGACGCATCAAGTCATTCCCAGCAATCAATAGGTGTTGTGTTTCCGATATCGAGTTGTTCGCCAAGGTCGCTTCCAATGTTTCCATCAATTCTTCAATTTCGATTCTTGAGTAAAGGTTGGATTTCCAACAAGATTTCATGAGTTCGTAGATTTTTTCAGGGCAGTATTCTGGCTTTTCGAGTCGTTCTCCAGCATTGAGACGATCGAGCACCATTTCCAAATTGCAGCCAGCCCAAGGTTCTTGTCCGAGTGCGTAGAGTTCCCACATCATCACTCCAAACGCCCAAACATCGGACTCGAACGAGAAATGTCCATGTTGAAGTGCTTCTGGAGGACACCAGGCATACGGAACCTTCTCATTTTCTGATGCTTTGTAAGTTTCCTTGCTGTCTTCAAGAGCAATGGTGAGACCGAAGTCGGCAAGCTTGACAGTCTAAAAACGTTTCAATGAATAGTTTTGAGTTTCCGATAGAACTTGACCAACCTTCTCATCTTTGGAAAGAAGAATGTTTCTGGCAGCAACATCCCTGTGTACACATCTTTTCGACTGGAGGAGTTGAAGAGCTGTCGCAATCTGGATGCAATATTCATGAAGACGTGACACCAGGAGAATCGGTTTCTTGTCATCATGAAGTCGATCAAGGAGAGAACCTCCTTCACAAAGCTCAAAAACCTGAAGTTCATAGATGGAGTTGGAGATCTAATCGGTTGGCGAACAAACCATCATTGGTGGTTGACTGACAATTCCATAGAGACGGATCACTGATGGATGTTGGAGCTGGAGCAAGTGACTGGCTTCCACCTGGAACACAATCACTCATGTTATTGGTTTTCAAGGAGTTTTTATGGCACATAGCAGTGATATCATGGAAAAAGAATGACTCACTTTCAAATCGTTCATAACACATGGTGAAGTATTGCGTAATATTTTGACAGCTACATCAACGCATTGTCCATCGACTTTGACCCATTTTCCTCGTTTCACGACGGCAAATGATCCTTCACCAAGCTGCTCGTATAGTTTTATCTGGGCTACATCCAGTGTGAACTCATGTGGGACATCCTGTGGATCAGAATCGCTGCTGCCGTTGTCCACCAATCCGAAGGCCATCAAGTTGTTGAATGCGGACTCCGTGAGTAGGGCACTCACGGATCCTCCTTCCGTTGTATCTAGAGTATGGGTTTCCTGAAAATATATGGGGTTGAAAAATAAGCCGAGCGGGGGAATTATCTGAACCAACCTCTTCGGACTCTTCGAGTCTTCCGTCATCCGAAAGCAACGATGGGATTTGACTGTCTTCCACGCGTTGAAAATCCTTCTGTGTCTCAATGGTGCTTTGTTTGGTGGATGATTCTGAAAATCATAATATTTTGAAATAATCCAATGAACAATTGTATTCCAAGTGAACAGTTCCGTTTTTGGCTTTCCTATTGTACTCTCTATTCTCTATCGGCTTTGGAAAATAAAATATTGGTACTATTAACTTTCGTACTGTCCGGCACCCAGAAACACACCAGTTTTGAATCAATACCAGAAATGCTGAACAGAAAAGGATCTTTTAATTGGTGTAGAGCCAACAAATTTTCCCTTTTTCCCTTCTTGGAAATAATGAGTCTCGAAAAACATTCAAGAAATACTCACCGGAATAATGAAGAGGAGAGCAGCCCGTCAATCGGACAGGCAATGCCCCCCTCGGTTCATTTGTTCCTGCTGTTGGCTTTGGTGTCAGGTCGGCGATCTCGGACATCAAAGCTGTGGATGGTCCCCATGGATCGTTGCTGGTTGCTTCGCGAGCCTTCACTTGTGCATCCGAGAAATTGTATGCGATATTTTTGAATTTCCTTTGTCCGGTCGACATGATGAATCAACGACTGAAAGAAGAAAGTAAAGAGGTGAATGGTCGAGAAGCGATCGTTAACGAAGAATAAAAAGACAAGAGATGTGAAAAAAGTGCGTAGCAGAGGTAAAATGTAAAAAAGTAGGTGCCGTAGAGCGCAAACGCGGATATGACAAAAAGGGACGCAGAGAGAAAATTAAAAAGAGAATAAATTGCCGCACACGACAAAAATGAAAGGAAGTGAAAGTGAAAAAAGAAGTTATGAGAAACAAAAAGTGGTTTAAAGCCTGGTCAAAAAGCATCCGAAACAAAAACCTGAGGAGCTGTGACTCTTTGTTCAAGATGGGTTCAAGATGGGCACGGAAAAAATTGCTAAATGTTGGAAAAAATCGACGTGCCGTTTGACGACAAAACTCGAATGAATGTGCTTTTTTAGGCCAAGCGAGTCAACTTGGCACGGTGACGGTTTCTGCATTTCAGATCTTGCAGCGGAAGCCAATTAAGACACACATACAAATAGGGGTTCTTCGTGGTGACTCACGAAAAAAAGAAAAGGAACCGTTCTCAGCACTTTGAACGAATTGTCTTCGCAAAGAAGAATATTGAATGCTCATTGCAGCCCAACGGTAGAAATGTGTCTTTTCGGTGGACATATCATCGTCTTTCTCCCACTCCTTTGGGATCATAATCAAAGCCTTTTCCGGCAGAAATCTTCCACTAGCGCGGAACAGGCACTCCATCACGTTGAGGATCCCGAGTCGATGAAGCCCTGCAAAGAACAAGTGAAGATACAAGTTTGAAGTGAGGGTCTAAGGTCAATTAATTCAAAATTTGCAATTCGAGAATTACAAATTCCTTTCTTCTCCTTATAGCCATGTGTAATACTAAAACAACACCGAAAAGTCACAGGGATAACAAGCATGTTTGTTATTCTAATTTCTCCAATTAGGCGTCACTGCCGGGATCAGAATCTTCCTGACGACACACCCTCAAAGAAGTGGAACCAAAAACGCGCATGGGTTTTTGTTTCGGTTTCAACGCAATTAGTGTGGGGAGCAATTGAAATAGCGAGGAAGCGTTATTGGCTAAAAACAAGAATAACGAGCCTCTTCTCCAAAACTTGGCCTCTTTTCCAATATAATCCTGATTTGTTTCGAGGTCGCGTCAGGCAATAACGCAAAGTTCGCATTCTTTCTCGAATGGGGTGTTTCCTTTTTTCACAAGTGCCGCGTACTTCTTCATTGTGGCTGCCAGATGTTGGTCACTAGTATCCACAGTCTTGCCAGGTAACACATCGCTCGGAATACCACCGGAAAAGGTTTTCAAGACTTGGTGTTGTTGAACGATCCAGTTGTTTGGTCGTTGGAGAACGGAGTCTATCCGTAGAGCGACAGTGGAAATATCTGAAACTAAGTGAGCGTTGAGGAGGGAAAAGACGTAGCTGTCAAGAAATTTATGACGGCTCGAATCCATTTGAAGTGGAAAAAACTTATATAAGTTACCGTAAACTCTGTAATTGAGCGGCCTCTTAAATTGTATGGCCCCCTCGAATAGAGCGGCCTCCCTGAGGGGGTATTCAAACTAGGTCGGCTTCCTTAAATTAAAATGCCCCCTCAATAAGGGCGGCCTCCAGCGGATTCATGAAATAGACTGGTACTATTGTCGGAAACATGTGCAAACTTCGTAATTGATTAAAAAAGTTCCATCTCCAAAAAAAGGGGGTTGAGCTCAAAATGGTCGGAAAAATCAAGAAAATTTATTTTCGGGAACAAATGCATTGAAACTAGAGTGGTCTCCTTTAGTTTTACGACCCCCTGAATTAGAGCGGCCGCCTGGAAAAGTGGTTGAAACTAGAGCGGCCGGCCGCTCTATTAAAGAATTCACGGTATGTAATTGACACTCACCTCTTGATACGAAACCAACCAACTGCTGAATCAGAGCAAGTCTTAGCAATTGCTACGTGAAACTCGAGGGCATCGCGTTTTCTCATCCAAGTGTGTTGTCTTCCTCTCCCTCGTCAGAGTAACTGTTACTCTTGTTTTTCTTATAAGATTCATAGTAGGCCTCGTTATTATCATTAGCTACTACGTATGGCTTCTCGATAAAGAACCGCACAATATTTTTCTGTGGCGGCACCCATTTTAAATGTGACTGTTGTGGCTCTGTTGGAAGACTTTCTCTAGATGAAGTGGACAATTTGTCGTTTCCAAGGATTCTGAGGTCGAGGCGAGAACGAAGATGGTCTCCATTGTTGTCAGATGCAGTTGAGTCTTTGACAACAACTGGGGCGGCAGATCCTACGAATAATAATCGTGATTACTTGCCACTATGTGGGAAAAACTCACTTGGCCGCCTTGCTGGTGAATGTGCTAACTTTTTTTTGTTTTTTTTTTTCTTTTTGATACACCTCCTCCTCCGAAGATGAGCCCAAACTTGTGAGGATCGAGCTAATGCACACTCAAACGATACAACCACCGGAAGTCATACGCTGACAGTGCAAAACATAAAAGTGGCACGGAAATCGCCAGGAGGGACTCAATAATAATAAGACGATGTTGTGGAAAATCATCTTCTTTCTCACGACCTAACAAAGCAACCAATGCTTCGACACCAGGCCATCTCACAGGTGGAGTCACAACGTAGTTCTCTGATTCTCCAAGTGGTGCAGGCTAAGGTTTAGCATTGAAGAGTACAATTGATCAATGTCGGTGGGTGATAGGTTGATGCAGCAGGCAAATCCTTGTGACAAGTTGTACAACATATAACACTTTTGCAACTCATGGCGGCAAGAAGGTCAGATCCTTGGTTTTCAATGTATGCCAAAGCAGATGATACAAACATTTTGGGTGGTGATACTGCAGCATCCAATAATGGGAAGGTATTCACTTCGCGCTGTACGTCCAGCAAATGCAGCAACAGCTCCATCAAAACTGATGCCAGCCTGTGGTTATGTGCTGAGTGAAGTGTGCAGAATAAGGTGAAGGACCGAAGAAGCTTCTGATTTGCCTTGAGCCATGTTTTGCAGTCAGTGTTGGACTAGATCTCGACAGCTTGTCAGACGGTTGGTCGTAGTTTGGTCCAGTGGAGCTCCAGTAGTCCGAGTCATGGTTGTCATTGTGAATTCCAGCGGCTTTCTCTCAACATTATAGTCACAGTTGGTCTGAAGCACTTCCACTTCTCGTTCGAGCCAGTTGAGCAACTGAAAAATGTTTTTTGAGGCATATGTACGAAAAGTGGCTCAAAGAGTTCCCAAAACGTGGAACGAAATAGTTAGAAATGGGGGTGAACTGTTATTTTATAGAGGAGGGTTTCAAGTGAAAAAAGAGAAAACAATGTGCAGTACTTCAAAAATTGACATGTAACCCTCTCCGGGGTCCCTGCAACATGCCTTTCAAATTTTACCACTAATCTATCACACGCCTCGAAGGTAAGAAGATTCTGAATTTGAATTTGAAATTTGTGAAATCAGATTTTCCCATTTTTCAAATTTCGAGCCCTCTAGAATACCTGGTTTTTCAACTGTCCACCATCCACGTCGAAACCGCTAGCTAACGTTGATAATTCTTCTGTGAGTATCCGCAGAGATGCCACAAATTTCATGTGTTGAGCGAAGATATCAGTGGATCCAATGAGTTGGTTTTGCAGTAGAGCGGATTTCAACATTCCATTTATAGCTGGAGGGTTCTCTACTACAAGCTCTCCTTCTTTCTTATCCGTTTCTCCATCTCCACGCTCCTTCCCCTTCATCATCATCACTCCAATCCAATATCAGTACATCTGGCTTGACGGATGTGGTCGGTTTACTCCAATCAACTTCGATTGGTGGAGGTGGCGGTGAAGCTTGGTCAGCGCTGGATCCGAAGATTGATCTTGATGCTTCATCATCGTAGTCTTACACAATACTAATCTGTTTTGGAAGCAGGGTGAGGACGTCTAGCGACAACATCGAGCATCCACGAGCCATGTGTTCAGCAGATGTTCTGAAGAACAAACGACGCTCAGGTGGGGTTAGAATACACTCCAGTTGTCTTCTAACAGCAAGCAGCTTCTCTGTAGTTCCGACTTGAGCTCCAATACTGTTGAGGCGCTAGCGGACAACCGATGGATGCCTGCGGAAGTAAGAGTAGAAGTTGAAGATGTCAGAGAGGTGTTAGAAGATAATCTGATTGAGCTTTCTGAACCAAGGTATGAGCGGTTCTTGTGTAGTCTTTGAGCATCCAGAAGGCCATGGATCTCTCAAATGGTTCCTTGGATGCATGAAGGCTGACAGGGGTGTCTTCGTCGGTTTTTCCTCGCTGTTGTTTGAATTCTTCGTATGGTATACCAAAACACTTCTCGGCACAATAGCTCATTGAGCATCGCTTGCTGTGCCTCTGGATCATTTTCATACATCCTCACTACAACCAGAGCCAACTGAACATCATTGCATTTATTGCACAGAGTTTGTACTGCATCCTTCAGCTCAACAAGAAAATTGCTGCGGCATGTTAGAAACGTTGTGTTGACAATACATTCTTTGCTGCGACCTTCTACCAGTAATCTTGATTTAAATCGTTCATGAAGATGTTAGCCATTGCTTCGTTTCGAATTGTCTTGAAGAGATAAGTCAGCACATTTTTCTTGTGGAGAGCAATGTAGAACAATAAGGCGTCCATTGAATCCTGGTTTTGTTGGAATGCAGCCTTAGCAACTTCCTCAGCGCAAATCCGCAAACTAGCAGTATTCTCCAGCCACCATGCGACTCCAAGACCTCTCAATTCTTCCCAAGTTGGACTTGTTTTATGCATCGCTGGCAGCGCATTCAATAATTCTGTCTCGGTCTCCGAGTGTTGAGCCCAGATAATGTTGGCAGCTGATAGACCAAATTTCTTTAGTTCCATACGTTGTTTCATCGGGAGGCTCACTAACAAGTATTCGTGTTGCTTCATAGCCATGAGGTATCGAAGACCACACTCGTCGACAGTTTCTGTTCCAGCTGCAGCTGTAGCGTATCCTCCAGCAGCGTTGTCACCAAGAACTGATTGCACCACTGGTTTCATAGCTAAAAACATCAATATAGAATGTTCTGGCTGAATCTTATCAAATCAGTGGGATGGTCAGTTTTTGAACTTAATCCATAAAATCGAAACCTGCCCCACAGTTTCAATTACTTGCTTACCTGCATTCGCTTGTTCCACTTTGTCTTTAGCGTCACTGGCAAAATGACTCAAAGTGTCAGCGATAGCCAACAAATGCATCTGGTCGACACTTGACAATCCAAGCAAATGAGTATGGGTAAGCAGCTCTGTCAGCTTTCGGTAGTCTTTCACAAAAAAATGTAGCGGCTACGTGACTTTCATTTCTGACTGTGTCAGATCCTCCAGACCAGTGACGAGATCTTCCACTGTACACCGAGTCGCTGTCTTTGAGAATGGCATCAATATCACTTTCCTTATCATAACCATTGTCAAAGAGGTCGTCGTACTCGTCAGTGTTCTGAAATATCTGACATAATAAGGGCGTCCCATCCTATAAAACTTAACTTTGCTACAAGTTCTTCTGGCTTCTCAGAAATAACATTTGTATCAAAATCAGCCTCGAATAATGCATACAATGTCAACAATGGAATATCATCAATCTCATCATGATCCATCGAACCATCATCATTGATTCTCGCATCTGCAGGTGTCGTCTGATCCTGACTTCCACGGTCCACAGTCGACATCCGTTTGATAGAAGCAGCACGACTGAGCGGTTTGTGTGCAGCACCTTTTCGTCGTTTTATTGAAGTCAGCACATGATTCAGGATAGCTTTCACTCTTCGTTTCTTTCCAGCGTTGAGAAGTACTATCAGCTGCTTTGGATGGTATTGAGGAAGAATTGGTGAACATATGCGGGCGGTCTCAAAAACACCTTCACTTTTGAGGATGTCAAGTACAGTTTGACTCTCGTTCTCTTTTGGATGTGTTCTGAAGAACATACTATTATATGAATAGGAATGTTTGAAAACATACTTATGCATTGTGTTCACAAACTCTAGGAATACACGACTACGGCTGGAGACAAGTGCTTTTTTCTTGCGAGTCAGCTGATCCAGCATTGAGTGGGAAGTTGATACGGTGAGACTGACAATGTTGGGGTTGGCGGATCTGAAAACAGTTTCTTAATTGCCAGTTTTGATTTTCAAAACACTCACGGGATAGCCTTCTTAGCCTTCTCCTCAGTATTTTTGAAGTTCCACTGATTGTACACACGCATCTCGTTCCAACAATCAGAATACCATCTCGTACCCAGCTTAACGCAGTCGGGATTGGTGGGAGACCATCGGCGGTATCCAGACTCAGGACACGACCGCATATCCAACTAGTGAATTGACTATGTGGTTGAATGTTGGGGAGATTGGTGATCTGTCAGAGTAGACAATTGTATTCATGAAATCTTTTGCGTTTCATTCCGTCATAAGCTACTATGGCAAGGCCGCCTAACTCCTAAAGTTCAACTCACTCTCTGACCGATTTTCGACAGAGCTCGTCGTGAAAAGCCGTCAAAACACCAGCACCGTCACCGGAGTCGTTGTCATTTCCGCAGGCTCCGCGATGAGCCATCCTCTCCAGCAGAGTGTTGTGAAAACGGCAAATTTCTCGATTCTCTCTTGTAAATCTGAAAAAAACAAGTTGAAGAGTCAATTAGAAAAGAAAATGTAAAACAAAAAAAACGGAGTGGAACATACAAGTAGATGGCAATCTATATTTATAAAATGACAAAGTTTGTCGCTTCCTCTCCGGCACCAACAGACACAACATGTCATTTATTTTTAACCGTAATCAACTGAGTATTAGTTTGATAAGGTCATGGGAAAAGTGGATTGTGATTGTTTTTGCTGCTGGTGCCGGCTCAAATTTTTTAGCTTTAGAAACCGATTCAGAAGGTCGCAATAGTACCACATGACCCCAACGTGTTTTACCATTCAGCAATGAAACAGTTGGAAAGTATGTACCCCGCGAGAAGAATATAGTTCATCTTTCTAAGTCGTCGCTCGCAACTTTTGATCCGAAATTTGGGGTGTAGAGGTTCTGATCGGACTTCGATGAGGTTTTGGTCAGAAGTTGACTGTTAGGAACTTTTGTTCAGCTGTTGGTTATACTTTGGAATTTCTTTTCGAGAGATGCGTCAGAAGTTGATCAAAAGTTAATAGGAAAAGAGAGCGTCGACGGATTTTAGTCAGACTTTGTGAAAAAAAAGTTTCCGTGTGTTGGAAAAAGATAGGGAACTAATTGTTGAGTGAAATTCATTTTTCTTTAGAAGTTCTAAACTTGTGCATAATCTAGTTAGCTACTTTACACAATGGAAGCTCTGTTTTTGTAGCACTCCGGTATTGCAAAAGCTTAAAAAAAGAGAAAACATTTTGCACGCTGACTTTTCAGCTTAAATAATAATCGAAGACGATTTTCCTGGTTTTTGTTTTAAGCTTTTGCAATACCGGAGTGCAAGTTTTCAATGGACTACATGTGTTAACCGATCATTTTCAATGCTTTCGGAATTTTTTATGGGAATTCCACGTTTTGCTGCCTCTGTTTTTGGGAACGATCCTCCGCAAACCCCCTTAGCGCGGTGTTTATCTCGGGACTTTGTAATTGTTTTCTCTCGATTTTCACAGCAAATTCTTTCGTTTTTCATGTGTTTCCTTAGTATTTTTCATTAAAACTTCATGACGGTTGACAAAAAAAAAACGTTTTGGAACAATTATTCCGCTAACTTAAGTAAGAGAAACTATTTTTGCCAAAAAAATTTCCCGAAATTTCTTTTGAAAAAACTTATGATGCAAATTTCGAACTTTCTCATTTCATTTTCGAAACGAACTGATACATTGTATTTCAGGTCGATTTTGACAGGTAATAAGTAAGTTTTGTTGGTTTCGAAAATAAAAAAAAGAGTGAGAAAATAATTTGTCAAAAAGATTCGCTATTCCATATTTTGTGTTTCCGCACTTTGCCATTAAAAATGCTAAATTCTACGAATTCGCAACTTATATTTTTCGGTATTATTTAGTTTCAACCGTCATTACGTTCGACTAGTATTGAGAAATGACATAAAAATCACAAGAAAAATCGAAAGATAAGAACAATGAGAAGAGGAAGTGAACAATACCACACAAAACAAGAAACGTATTAGACTATTCTAGCGTTTATTGATTGAGAAATCATTCAATGATTGATCTATTGATGATACTATTCAAAAGTGGGCCTCTGGGAAGTGCGTAACTTTGTCGGATCTTGGTCGGACTTTGGTCTGATCTTGGTCAACTTTATCATATTTCCAAACCTCCATCCGACCAGAAGCTGGCCGACGTCCGACCAAAAGTTACCAGCGACAACTGAGTTTCCTAACCGACAAGAAATATGATAACCTTATTTTTTGATTGAAAAAACTGGGGAAAATATCCTATTCAAAAAGAATGACAAAACGATGAAACACACCAACAAAAAAAACAACTTTTTTTGCGCAAATCTTAGGTCAAACGAAATAGACACACAAAGAGTGGCCGCATCCCGCCCGGGAGAGTGAATGGTGCGCACGTCCACCTCGCAGAGACGGAGAGAAAGGTGGAGGATGGACATGCGCGCGCTCACCTAAGAGGGTGGATTAAGGTAATTGCTATGGGATAATAAGAGTGCCGTCGATTCAACTTTTCGAATGAAACGTAGTGATTGGAAAAAAGTAAGATGAGTTCACTCAAAAATGAACAAAATTCTGTTTCGAAAAGATTGGAAATATGATGAGAAAAAGAAGTAAGTATGTTTCAGTTCATGAAGAAGAATTCAACTGTTGAAATGCCTTTGTTAACTGTTCAAGAAAACACAGGAAAAACAGCCACGTTGTGTATTAAAATAGAAGAGATTTCAAATAAGTTTTCAAGGTTGAAAACACTAATCATGCCAAAATAAACTTTGAAAAAAAAAAAGAAAATATTGTGAATAACCCTATTTGATAAATGATGATAGAAAGATTGTATTCAATCAGTTTTTGAGTCCGTTAAAGGAGGCCTATCACTAAAACAAAGCAGGTGAGATTTTTGAATCAACGAATAGAGCTCGCTTCTTACGAAAATCACTTTTAGGTCACGTTTTGAGGGCTGGAATAAGAAGCTTCGCGTGGCTCTCAGTGTTAACTTACGGACAAGAAAAAGCGTCGAATGGGGAGTACTCGAAAACTTAACTTTGGCGTATCTCACTTCACAAATAGTTTCATTGATGCCTTATCTACAAAAAATGGAAAGCAAAATCGAATTCTGTTCGGAATGCGCCGAGATAATGAGAGATTTCTGAAAAATCAGAGTGCTCCTTTTTTTGAGTGCTCCATTTTTCTAGTGCTCCATTTTTTGATGTCATGCTTAGTTTTTGAAATGTGACCAATGATGAATAATTGTGATTATTCCCGTGAACTCTGTAAAATGGTTCAAACAGGGTGTCCCACTAACCTGTTAGATCTTTATTATTTGTGTATATAACTAGTCATTTTATGAGTTCTCTCAGTTTTGGTTTTAAATAAAACAGTTCTTCTGAAACCTCTCGCACTCTTTTTGCTCACTCGTTCTCTCAAAGGACACAACAAATTGGCGATCAGGAATGGTAACTATCGAGGATCAAATTGCAACGCGACCGACTGGCAGAGCTCCAAACTTAAAGACAGGGACAGGCAAAAGCTCTCATGGAAGGCTCCAGTGCACACAGATTTTTCGATCAGATTGCAAACCAAATTCTATCGTTCGTCTACGATCCAGAGCTCGACAAAACATTCGAACAGTGGTATTGTCAGGAATATTCTATTCCTGGTGTATTTTCTGTCATTTCTATGCATTTCCGAAGCCTTACGAGATTTCTCGCTTCCGTATTCTTTTGCACCAACAATGCGCCGCTACGGCGTATTGGCGTGATTCTCGTGCGGGCGCAACGCGCGTGCATGCTGGAAATTCTCTTTTAGACAGTTTTCTAACTAGAGTTTTTGTGTGGTGCCGGCGCCGGAAGGCGTGCGGACCATTTCGTTTACCTCTTGACTTGAGTTTTTTACTAGGTTTTTTTGTGTTTTTGGGCGTGAAGCCACTTCTTCTTCCGGGTTTTTACCCAATTGTTCTGTTTCTGCCGTTGGGTGTGACTCTCATCGGTTTTCTATTCTTTTTCTTTGTTGTTTCGCCTGATTTGGTAATCAGTGTGGAAATAAATAGGTTTTTGTGCTCAAATCGAGTAGTTTCGTGTTCTTTGTATTGGTAAAATTCAGCATTTCGAACTAGCGCGTCGCTGCGTCTCTTTCATTTGCGTTCTCTCTCGTTGTCGTTCGTTTCGCTAGTGCCGCTCGTGGTTTCTAGTGAATTTCTCATTGTGTTTCGTGGGTTTTCTTGTATTTTTAGTACCAGTTTGTTCAGTTCTCATCGCACTAAGTGCTTTGAGTTCTGTACCATTCTGACTTGGGGGCCGAACCGTTGCCGAAAAATCGATAAATTTCGAGTAACTCGTGTTTTCGATAGACCTCTCGGATCCTTATCGCTACGCGAAAGGAATAGTGAGAACAGCCACAAAGTGACTCTCAAAAAAAAAAAAAAAGCAAAAACTGCTAATAATCTTTCGGAAAATCACTGAAATTGACTCCAAAAGAAATACGTTCTTTTGGTGGTCAGAGACGGGGAACCTATCGTCGATTTTGCATTTTTCGCTGGAAAACGTTGGAAATTGTGCCGATTCCGAAGTTCCTTCGGAATAGAACGAATTAGTTGACTCCCGATAAGGAAATACTCCTTTCGGTGGTCATAAATATCGAATCTATCGCCAATTTTTCAATTTTCGTCGGGAAATAACAGGAATTGCGCTGATTTCGAGTACTTTTCGGAATCAATCGAAATATTTGGCTACTTGAAAGGAAAAACTCCTTTGAGAAGTCATATACGTCGAAGCTATCGCCAATTTTTGGATTTTTCAGAACATAGACTGAACCTATCGCCGATTTTCTTGTCAGCAGTAGTAAAACAGTGGAGTTTCGGAAAAAAATCGATACAAGTGAAGAAGTGTGAAGACTGAGGAGAAATAAATCAGTGATTGATTATTTGATGCCTATCGACACAGAATTTTGGAGTGAAGAGTCCGTGGAGGATTTCTACAAAGTGTTATTGCGTCGGAGAGAGTTCTTCGTCGTAATTAATTGAGTTATCACATCGGAGAGGGAGATCTTCGTAGTTAATTATTGATTTTCGTATCGGAAAAGAGTCTCCGATCGTACCATCGATCGATATCAACAAAAAGTGATCAATAGTGAGTATTGATTGATTTTCTTCACAAGTTCTTCAAGTTTTCGTCCACAAAACGTCGGAAATCGAGAATTTCTTACAATTTCAAGAGAAAATTGAGTTTTTCTGAGACTTTCGAGCATTCAAACAAAGAAATTTGAATTGTGTCGTGAGTATTGCAGGAAAATTAGTAAATTAGGTTGAAGCCAGCTGTCTGTCGCCCTTGCCAATCGCAAACATTTGAAACAATGGATGCAAGAGAGAAAAATGCTGCTGCGCAGATTGTGAGGAAGGTGAAGTATGAGTTATGGAAGGTGATCGACAGATTGAATGAAAAGTGTTACGCCAAGATTTTACTGAAAGATGCTGAAGAAGTATGTGAACACTTCGTGAAGAAATTAGTGAATATGCAGATGAAGAAACTGAAGAATTGGCAAAAACATTTTCCAGATGGAGATGTATTTCAGTCGTTCGGAAGGGCACTGATGTTCAAAGAATTATTGAATATTGACGCGAAATCGATCGATCAGTGTAGATATGATATGATTCAGGAAGCTGATCTTATGATTGAAAGCATGATGGCAGAAGTTTTGCTTCATTATCCAAGTTCAGACATGCTCATCTGGCGGAAAAGATATTGGATGTTCACTCGAAAGTCTAGGCTTTTCTTGCTTTGTGCATTGTGTGTAGATCCTCCAGAAAGATCACCTCTTGTAGAAATTCAACAGTTTTTCATCGCATTGACAGAGACACTCAACAGAAAAATGAGGGAAGAGATGCGACATCTACCAAACCCATATTTTCTTCAGACGGAAGGATTGTACTTTGCAAAGAGCAAATCAACTTTTCAGAGTAAAAATTATTCATATCACAGACTAAATGAAAACGAAACAGATTCACTTCTTCTCAATGAAAAAGACTATTGTTCTATCAGAGTGTATGAAAAATACAACTCCGAGAAGGAGTCTGCAGAAAGTTATGAGTTCAGGTGCTATTTATACAAGGAACTTCTTCAGAAGTCTCAGAAAGCTTTTGAAAACGCATCGCGAAAAGATCCATGGATAAAGGAACTTCTCACCGAACCCATTTATCTTGGAAAGAAAATGAACTGTAAAGTAGCGTCTTCGAATGTCTCTCCGTACTCTAACACAGTAAATGTACCAGTAGAGAAAGAACGAATTGTAAAAGTTGAAAAGGTTGAATCTTCACAAACATTTGATTGTGTTGAAGCCAAGAATGAGAAAGAAGAAGAACAAGTATATCAGCAATGTGTCCGGAAGATACATGTGCTGGATGAAATAAAACGTTTCGACTTCAAAGCATTCTACAAAAAGAATAAGATCACCAAAATCTTCACAGAGCTTTTTGAAAAAGATTGCAAGGGAGAAAATGAATTCATTGAAGAAAGTCCAGACATGAATTCATTACACAAAGATCCTATGTCTGCTAATTTGCATTCCATTCAACTGACACCTTGTCAAAAGGAAGTCACCGTTCATTCGAGTAAAGGTGAAAAATTATCAGGGATTCCTACTGTCAGGATGAAACCTGATCCCCCATTACCTCTCCAGAAGCCGGGACTCCAAAAACCGGAGGATGTCGCCTGCGGCGGTTTTTCTGGAAGGAAAACCAAGCGTCGATTCCGAGAGGAACCTCGTCCCAGAACTGATCCTCCACAGGATTCAGTTAACATTTATGGTTATGAGATTGAATCTGTGAGAAGTAATCTCTCGAGACATGATTCATGCAACGATTTATCAGATTCATCAAATACTGGTGATCTGAGTGAAAAGTATTCTAGAACTTTCACTAGATCAATTCGACCTTTGAAAGATCCACCTGCTCAAGTTGCATCATGTGACAAGATGAAACAGCCAGTGTTCAAATCCGATCATGACTTCTACTGGAGGGACACCAGTTCGAAACTCATCATGAAAGATAGCTACCAGTGTACGGATACACCAGATCCATGGAATCTCATGACAACGTATTGGAGAGGAGCTCAAGAGGAATATCGTCCGCGCAAGGATCCACCTACTCTTCTGCAACATCAACACCTCCCATGGCTTGATCATCATGGTTCAACATTGGTTATGGCTCATGGATAACACAACATCATCTACAGTATTCTAATTTATCCTTTATCTCCCCACCCTTATATTTCGTCCCATTCTTATTTATCTACCCACCCATATATATCGTCCCCATCTCAATGAATTATCCCTTTTTAGCTTAGTTCCCATTTTAAGTACAGTAAGCAAATTATACCCTATTCTGTCTTTTCTGTAATAGTACCCCAGCATATCCTGTCACGTTTCGAATCCTGTTGCACTGGAGGGAAGGGCTTGAAACCACCGGAGATGTCAGGAATATTCTATTCCTGGTGTATTTTCTGTCATTTCTATGCATTTCCGAAGCCTTACGAGATTTCTCGCTTCCGTATTCTTTTGCACCAACAATGCGCCGCTACGGCGTATTGGCGTGATTCTCGTGCGGGCGCAACGCGCGTGCATGCTGGAAATTCTCTTTTAGACAGTTTTCTAACTAGAGTTTTTGTGTGGTGCCGGCGCCGGAAGGCGTGCGGACCATTTCGTTTACCTCTTGACTTGAGTTTTTTACTAGGTTTTTTGTGTTTTTGGGCGTGAAGCCACTTCTTCTTCCGGGTTTTTACCCAATTGTTCTGTTTCTGCCGTTGGGTGTGACTCTCATCGGTTTTCTATTCTTTTTCTTTGTTGTTTCGCCTGATTTGGTAATCAGTGTGGAAATAAATAGGTTTTTGTGCTCAAATCGAGTAGTTTCGTGTTCTTTGTATTGGTAAAATTCAGCATTTCGAACTAGCGCGTCGCTGCGTCTCTTTCATTTGCGTTCTCTCTCGTTGTCGTTCGTTTCGCTAGTGCCGCTCGTGGTTTCTAGTGAATTTCTCATTGTGTTTCGTGGGTTTTCTTGTATTTTTAGTACCAGTTTGTTCAGTTCTCATCGCACTAAGTGCTTTGAGTTCTGTACCATTCTGACTGTATGTACAATACAAAGATGTGGTTAACAAGGATGGACAAACTTTGAGTGATGAAAAAAACTAAATTTTATCAATGATAAGTGACACAAACTACATGTTTTACTCTAATCGTTCAATACCAAAGACTCCAACCGACTTCACCTACACGGAAACTTAAAAACCTGTTGAAGAAAACGTTGAAATCGACATCGTCGATTTTTAAAAAACGACAAGAATTTTTGAGACTAGAGTATGATGGCAGCAACATCGAAGAGTACACCGGCACAGTACTTCGGAAGTTCAATTCA
>GL380308.1:0-26903 GCA_000143925.2 Caenorhabditis brenneri | reverse complement strand
TCTAGTAGGATGTTGTCACACTGGATCCATTGATACGGCAAGCATCTGCCGTCACAGCATTACCAGCGCAGTCGAGCGTGCGATCAGTCACAGCGTTGGAGCTCAGTGCAGATCTAAGATCACATCTCGAGAGTGCAGGCGGGCGTAATGTAGTCGCGTAGACGCGCTCAATTATCATACCTTAGTATCATCACATCGCAGGAACAGCTATGACATCTCGAGCAGCTGAAGCTCAATGTGGTGGAATCTTCAGAATTCGTTGGCGTCGGTCTCCGTGATGACCTTGCACTTCAAGACGTCGCGTCGAAAAATCCACCGAATCCCCCTTCTGTTTGGCACATCGTCAAACCTACGACGACTACTGTAGCAACTTCTGGACGGATCGTCCACAACGTCTTCAGACCGCTCTGTTCACCTTCTGTCCCGGTTATGAGAACAAGTGTCTTCAATGATAGGGTCCCACCACGAAGTTCTTACTGTAGTAATTGCTTTTTTTCTTCTAAGCTGCGATGAAGGTCTTACTGTATTGATCAGCAATTAATACAGTAAGAAGCCATCGCGGTGAGACCCAGTGAGCCTGCATTTTATCTCAATACCCTCCCAAACCCATGACATATTGTTGTTGAATCTCATTTTTGTCGAAAATCCAAAATAAATTTATTTTTATACTCTAACTTGCGATCCATGAATAACAGAGAGTAGCATGAAGAAAAAATGAATCAACAAGGAAGGGATGGTTATTTTTTTTTTCTTTTTTTTTTCTCAAGATCATATTGACAAGATGATGGGGGGTTTACAAAGGGAAAAAACACTACAAATTACAAATTCCTGGGGATTTTATAATCAAACGTTCCGCCGACGCGAGCGTCCGACCATTTCAGCTCTTCGTCAAGCCATTCAACCAACTCATCCTCCCGCATATCAACTAATTCGGCAATTTGTTTATAGGTGACAGGAGTTGGTTTGTAGGCTTTCGTGAGCACACTCACCGCCCTTTTCCGCTCTCTATCGACAAACATATCCATTATGTAGGGACACATTTTGGGGGCTGCCTGGAACGAAAGAATAAAATATGCATGCACCTTTAAGACAGTATTCTTACCCGGAAAAGTTTGAAAAACTTATAATAATTGTTCATGGTAACTGCTTTCCGGACATTCAACGCAAACTCAATGCAACTGTCCTCTTTAAGCTCTGGCGTCAACTCTCGAAGGAGCGCATTTACATCAATCTGATTATCCATGGCAATATAATACAGAAGGCGATAGGAGATGAATTCCGCCTTATTCTCACAATTCTCAATCTCTGAATACAGAAGTTTCAACTGTGACTGACACTTGTTGAACTCTTCACGGTCGGCATTTTCTAGCGAGATGCGAGCGTTTATCTCGTACACCTCGACGGTAAACTCATTTCGAATACGCTGAACAGTTAGGTCTTGACGAATCGAACGGAGTTGACTCGTCATGTACGAGTACTCGGCTTTACGGTACTTTTCTCGAATGTTCTGAAGGGATTTACGTAGCACTTCCAGTGGACGGACTTCCGATGGATTTGGAGCCTAAAGAAGAATCATATTGTGAAGAGATAGCCTAAGAGTGCGTGGGCAGGGAGAGCAAGGGGCGGTGGGTCTCGTAGCGAACAAAGTTTTTACTGGATCAGTTGATGAAACATTGAAGGGGACTGTTGCCTCAAGTTTGGCGGGCGCGACGCGACCGTAACGCACCTAACGACATTGACTTTTCAGCGCTAAATTGTTGTCAGGTGCGTCGCGGTCGCGTAGCAACCCTATTTTGGCTCGCCTGTTGCCCATGGCTGTTCGAGGCGAGACCCAACGACTACTTCACCGTCAGGGTCCTGCCGCGAACTACAGTAAAAGCTTTTGTCGTTGCGAGACCCTATGTCGCCAACTTCTAGCTCATCAGTACTGAAATCTACACACTTACAGCTGTCAATCTGAAAAATGATTTCTCAATGTTCTGACACGTCCCGACCACCACTTGTCCACGTCTGAAATAGTGCTGTGGTACGCTGACAGATGGTTTCGAAACGTTCGAAAGAGTCTCGGCGAAGCGGCGAGCACGATCTTCCTGTAAAAATGTGGATAAGAAGCCAATAGTGACGCTAGATACATCAGCAAGTACGCTCCATTGCCACCTGAATTTTGAATGACCGCCAGAACGCGCACAGGCAACAATAGAGCGCACTTTCTAATGTAGCTGCGTGCTAACACCTACCCTCTTAGCCTCTGTATCCGCTCCAGTAGCCTTCCACGGCTGCTTTGGCTTTTGCTGCTGCTGTTGTTGTTGCTGCTTATTCTTGTTCTTGGCCGCTTTCTTTGCCTGTTTCTCAGCCTTTTTCTGAGCCTTGGTTTTCGATTTCTGAACAGGATTCGGATTAAATGACATGCTTTTTTCTAGATTATTGTTTTGTTCACTGTTTCCGTGCCCAAGTAGTAGTTGACAACCCCTAGTTTTCATTATTATTTTTTCATTTTTAGAAACCTGATTCATGGAGGTAAAGTGCATTTTCTCAAGCGGATCATTGCTATTGTCAGAATCAGAAGACGCTATCTCTTCACTATCACGACGAGCACGCTTCATCTGCCCTCCTCCTCCACCACTACCAACACCATTCATTTCATCACTACGCCGTCTTTGTGGCGACTTCTTTCTAACGAATCCGTTAGCCTGATGGGGCAACTGATTTGCCGGCGTGTACCCCGCCGTGTACTCATAGTTTTTCTCGTGGGGCAACGGTTCGTTGTCCCAGTTGACAATGTGGGCGTTGCCGGCGTTTAGAAGCGGGAAGAGCCGCTTCTGAAGGTATGCCTGAGTTTTTTGCCGATCTTCAGCTGAGTTTGCCGCTTCGAACGCGCGTTCCATGTACCGTCTGTAGAAAAAAATCGATAATCAGATGCTAACAAGATAATTAAACTCACTGGGCTGCTGGTGGCACTGGCTTCGGACCTCCTCCTGCTGGTTGCATTGGAGCTCCTCCTCGGCCCCTTCCAGCTCCCATCAGTGGTTGTGGATTGGCACCGTTACCGCCCTGTGGTACGAACGAATTCTTGATATGCCCATATCCTGCTGTATTATTTTTCCTGTTCAAAGCAAACGGCTGGAATTGCTGTTGTTGATTCTTCTGTTGATTCCAGTTGTTGACTCCTCCTGCTCCTCCGCCCCGGCCCTTCCCGTACCCATTATTCCAATTCTGTTGTGAAGGTGGTGGTGGTACTGACTGATAGTTAAAAGAGGACTGATTAAATGCGGCTTGAACAGCAGCTACACCGTTCGCCGTGGCTCCGGTTCCTGGTGGCGGCGGTGGTGGTGGCTGATTAAGAAGTTGGCCGTTCCACGTGGACGGATGCCAACCGCCACCGAATTGACCGTACGCTGATGGGGGATTGGCACTTGGGAACGGAAACGGTGATGGGTTCATCCAAGAAGAATTCTGACCTGTATTACCATTTGAAGCTCCTGATTTTTTCGCCATTCCACTTTGAACCTAAAGAATGTAAATTAATCTTGTTTTATTGATTGAAATATCGCGAAATCAATTGAAAATGATCAAAACGGGCGGTGAAAACTGAGCAAAGCTTTTCAGTTAGTTTAAAGGCGCAGGGTGGTCTCGACACGGAGAAAGTTTATGGTAGCATTTTTTTCAATTGGCGTCGGCTTTCTCCACTAAAAATCGCCGGATTTCCAGAGTTTTCCTACCGGAAATGCCAAATTTTCACAAAATTATTTTTGAAAAGTCACCTTCATTAACTCTTCACTCGCTTTCTTCCATGCTTCGGCGTTTGCTCCCGGCGGAATTGACATTACTCCGTCTCTAAAACGATAATAATTTGCATATGAAACTGTATTCATTTGGCCCGCTGGCAATGCCACGTTTTGAATCTTTATTTTTCGAAAAATCAATAATTATTTCACTTACCCCATATCTGAAAAAGCAGCCGCTTCAAAATGATAGAAAAAGAATTAGAAAAAGTTTGTTTGAAATCAAAAATAAAGAAGTAAAGTTGTGTAAAGAAAGAGTTTCGTATAGCTGAAGGACAACACACGTATTGATTGTGCGTTAGAGCGCGTTGTGACGCAGAGAAAATAGAGAGGCGTTGTGGATTTCGATAACTTTTTTCCGAAAAAAAAACAAAAGATAGGCGAGTGGAAAAAACACAAGCACAACATCAAGAGCATCTCACAGAAAATCAATGAAATAATGCATTTATTTATGAAACTCTAAAAACAAAAAAAAACAAGTATCTAGAGAAATCAGTCAAGACAAAAAATCTACTTTGCCTCATTCGACTTCTTCCAATCCCGAAACTCTTCCAATTTCCGTTGCTGTGACGTCATACCGGTAGATCGTGCCGCCGATCGTTCAGCAATGTATTCGTCGGTGATTTTCGCTCGGAACGCTGGATCGTGGAATCTAAAATTCAATTTTTAGCTTACGAAACCTCAGAAGAATTTACTTTTCATATTTGCACCTATTAAACAGTTCGAGAGCAGGCTTACACGTGTTCAGACCGGAAACCGCTCCGTCTGTTCGGAAGCAGGTAATGAGGCCTAAAAATCGTAGATTATTGATTAATCCACTACTGAAATTCGAAAGAAAAAACCAAACCTAAATACGAATCATTGCATTCTACTCTCTCAATTTGTGTGTTCATTCGATTCGGAATGATCACGTCTGCCTCGATTTTCCGCAATGTTCGATCTTCCGGGTCTCCTGAAATTCAATAAAAAGTTCAAAATTTCATTGCTTGAAAAAATACCCAATCCATGTGGTCCACCAGCCGAATAATGCGGCATAATGTTCTTTTTGACACGATACTTCTTTCCCGTCTTCTCATCCGTCACAATTTCACCCTCTTTCAGCGTTTCGAGATTATCCGTAATGTTTACCTTGTTGTCTGTCATATTTTTCTGAAAATAAACAAAAAAATTGGTTTATTTCCGGAGAAATTGATGAAAGTTTGATGAAAAATGATATGGCGCCCGAAAAATAAACTTTCTCTGGCGTCTCTCATCTTTAGCGCGTAGCAATAGAGCGCACTTTCTTTTTTCTTGAAAAAAGACATTTTTCTACCGTACACACGACATCTGGCGACATCTGAAAGATGGAAAAGGTGAAGTCAAGGAAGGAAAAATATACACTTGCAACACAAAAAATTCAGTCTTAGCTATTTCTTTATTTCATGAAAATGAAAGTTCCTGCTATTCTTTTACTGTTTTTCACTAGTTTTGTTTCTCCAACTCTCCAAAATAAATGCGCTTCTGATAATGGAATATTTTGTGAATGTATTCTAGAAGATTCTGAAATCAAAGTGAGTTGCTCCTGGTATCCATAGAACTCCGAAGAATCCCAAATCCAATCCAGATCCGAAATTGCATCCGTCCTGGAGGGTGGTCCACCTGGTCTAGATGGTCTAAATGTAGAGAGGGTACACGAAAAAGAAGAAGACTATGCAATAATCCTTTGCCCATCGGAACAACTTGTACAGGTCCCCGAATTGAAAAACAGTCATGTGTGGTTGCCTCGAAGGTTCCAGAATTTCTATTTGGCGAGTGGACATCCTGGAATCCCTGGTCTAAATGTGATTGTGATCGGAAATTGAGAACTCGGTATTTTTCTCTTTTGCTGATTATTTGGAGGTTTTTCTAGATAATTCTTTTAGAACCCGTTTCTGTAAAGGGACAGCTTGTGAAGGTTGTGATAAGCAGTTCGAGGACTGTGGAGACTGTCCAGTTAATAAAAAGTGGTCGCCCTGGACAGATTGGGCAGATAATGGTAGTTTTAGGTTATAAAAGTGGTGAAAAACTGTTTAAAAAATTCAGGAAATGAGCAAGTTAGATACGCAGCATGGTGCTCTTCCTCTTCGAACGTGGCAAATGTACACGTGGGATTTAGGCAGGAAGTGCAAGAATCAATGAGATATGGTGAGAAATCAGACTTTTTCTAGTGTAATTCTTGCTGACTAGTCACCATTTTCTAATTTATGTCTATGTTTATATTTCGTAGCTTGAACAGAAAATACGTGTAGGCTACATCTAAACGATAAAATTCCAGCCAACTGGTCTGAATGGAATATGCACCCAGGAGTCGCCTATCGCTACAGAATGCTTCGAAACTCGTCAATTTCCATTGAACATCACCTCCTCTCGAGGTCAACGTCATCATGCCTTCCACTCTACTTTGCCCTTCCCATTCTTTGTTTTTCTATTTTTATAGGTTTCCTTCTCCAAAATATTATTATGTTCATTGTTGGTTGTTGTCGCCGGAAATTTTCAAGACTGTCCTACTCCTACGATTCTAACCCTCGTGATTATCCATCTCATTTGATTCGTTCTCCGAAAGATGAGAGTTTTTGGTAGTCAATAAAATTTAAATCACTTCAATTCATGTATTGAAAGAAGAAATAATTGCATCATGATTCATGAAAAAAAGTTATAGAAGACTGTTTTTTCTGTGTTCTTTCGTCAGCCCACATCTCACGCCACGCAATGTAATCAGTGATCTTTTGCAATCTTGACCTCAATTCTTTCTCTTTTTAGTATGAAAAAAAAAGTAATCTTTGGAAACAACTTCTCAAAAATAACACAAAAATAACAGTTCATTTTCTGCTTTGTTTGAAAAAAAGTACGAAATGCTGCTTGAAAAAAAATCGTTTTTCTATTTTGAAGACGACGTTTTGAAATCAGTTTTTTCAAATTAACCTTGAACGTTTCTTCAAAAAAAAAACATTAAAAAATTTTTTTAGACCCGCTTTCTGAAAAAAACGCGAGAAGTTTCTTCAGAAATTGACCAACATTCAGTTGTTTTTGTGCGCGCGGCGCCCGCCAAGAAAAATATGGCGCCTTTCTCTGCGCTCTCTCGTTTCGCAGCGCTCTCTCCCCGCACAGTATCGTTTCTCTCGACTCTCTCGCACACTCGTCTCGACCGTCCGTTTCGCATTTCACTTCATTCGTATTTTTCACGATGGCAACTGTCGGCGGCGCATTCAAGGACTCCCTCACCCAGGTTTGTTTATATTGAAGTGATGATCATTGATGATCGCTTCGACCTAATACGGGTAATTCGATTATTAATTGATTGTTTTCAGGCTCAAAAGGACGAGCTCCACCAGATTGCCCTCAAGATCGTCCAGGATGGAAAGGGAATTCTCGCCGCTGATGAGTCCACTGGTTCGTTCGTTTTTCAATGCTTTCTTTGGAACGCTATCGTGCGGCGCGGAGAGCGGGAAGCAGCGAATATTATTCTAGCAAGAACGAATTTTCTAAAGCGAGTGTGACCAAAAATTCACCTCATTCTGCTTTCGATACATCTGCTGCTTTTGGCGCAACGCGATCGCAGTGTGCTTGAAGACATCGTTCGTTGGGAAGCTGATTTTCCCTCGTTTAACTGTATTGAGCGAGCGTCGGCTCGGTGATTTCAGATGCGAAGCGGCTCGCAACGCGGTTGTTTTAGCCGCAGATGAGGGGCTTTTTCCTGTTCGCCAGTCCTCGCCCATGCCTGCTGCCCTAAAAGTTCTCGGCGCAACGCGACCCCAGCGTACTTAACGACACTGAATTCGTTGGGAAGCTCATTTTCCCTCGTTTAACTGTACTGAGGCGTCGGCCTGTATTTTCAGATGCGACGCGGTCCGCAACGCGGTTTTTCAGCAGCAGATGATCGCATGCCTGTTTTGTAGCCCCAAAAAGCCTTGAAAAGTTCGATAAATCAACGGTCTAGTGATCGTTCTTCGCTCGCTTTTCTTCTCGACTTTTCGATTTGTGTTGTTGTTGCAATTCGAAGATGTTGATAGTGCGAGAAAGCGAAAGATAAAAAAGAGAGAAAGATAGGAAATTTAATTGATACGGAAAAGACCGATTACCTTTTTATATCAACCAACACAACGTGACATTTTGCAGGCACCATCGGAAAACGCCTCGACGCCATCAACCTCGAAAACAATGAGACTAACCGTCAAAAGTACCGTCAGCTTCTCTTCACCACCCCCAACCTCAACCAGCACATCTCCGGAGTGATTCTCTACGAGGAGACGTTCCATCAGAGCACTGACAAGGGAGAGAAGTTCACCGATCTTCTCATCAAGCAAGGAATCGTCCCCGGAATCAAGCTCGACCTTGGAGTCGTCCCATTGGCCGGAACCATTGGAGAGGGAACCACCCAAGGACTCGACAAGCTCGCCGAGCGTGCCGCCGCTTTCAAGAAGGGCGGATGCGGATTCGCCAAGTGGCGTTGCGTCCTCAACATCGGCACCCACACACCATCCCACCTCGGAATGCTCGAGAACGCCAACGTGCTCGCCAGATACGCCACCATCTGCCAAGCCAACGGGCTCGTGCCAATCGTCGAACCAGAGGTTCTCTGCGACGGAGAGCACGATTTGGCACGCGCCCAGAAGGTCACCGAGCAAGTGCTCGCCTACGTCTACAAGGCGCTCGCCGATCATCACGTCTATCTCGAGGGAACCCTTCTCAAGCCAAACATGGTCACTCCAGGACAATCGAGCTCGTCGAAGGCCACTCATGAGGAGATTGGATTGGCGACCGTCACCGCTTTGAGACGTGGAGTTCCAGCTGCCGTTCCAGGAATCACTTTCCTGTCGGGAGGACAGTCCGAGCTTGATGCCACTGCTAACCTTAACGCCATCAACACAGTAAGTTTCTTTTCTTCAGAATGACTTCAGAAACTCAACTTTGAATTGCAGGCTCCACTCGGCAAGCCATGGAAGCTCACCTTCTCGTACGGACGTGCCCTTCAAGCTTCCGTACTCAAGGCCTGGGGAGGAAAGGACGAGAACATCGCCGCCGCCCAAAAGACCCTTCTCCATCGCTCCAAGGCCAACGGAGACGCTTCACTCGGAAAGTACGCTGGAGAGGATGCCGCCGGAGCTGCCGCCGAGTCGCTGTTCGTTGCCAAACATTCCTATTAAACACACATATTTTACGCATAACACCTGTGAATAGATCGCCATTATTCCATTATGTATAATTCTAATTTTTTTTTCATGCCCCACCGAATAAATTTCTACTGTGCAAAAATAATTTTTTACCCGACAAACTAAGAATCACGAGGAATAGAAATATTCTATAAAAGTGGTTATTCTCTTTTTCTTCTCGCTTTAGATGATGCTCTCCTTGCTTCCAAACTCCTGTCTACTGATGTCATTCTTCCGAAGCGGTGTCTGATCGATAATGGAAAGTTTTCCTTCGGCACTCAACGTCAGAAGACACTCAGGAATATTCAGTTCACTCCATCCAAACGCCCAAAGATCGTAGACCTGAAAATCAAAAGAAGAAAATCGAAAGATGATTTTTTGTCATCTCCTCACATGAATGAATATTTGACGGACATGTTTCGTGACAACTGGATCCTCGCTGATTAATTTATGACGTAATTTCACAATGATTCGTTCGACAAGATACGAATTCAGGTCGTGGAGGATTTTGCCGTTCTCGCTGAGCAGAATTCCAGCTGTCTGGAAGTCAAAGATGGAAAAAATGTAGTAGATACTCAATCGCTATTTTTGGCTCTTCTTCCATGGATCAACTGCTATTTTTGGCTCTTCTGCTATGGATCAACTGCTATTTTCGCCACTTTTGCTGTATATAGCAGAAGAGCCAAAAATAGCAGTTGAGTATTTGCCAAAAAAAGTCAACAACTACTTGACTAACTTCCAGGTCATCCGTATCCGGACTATCATCGATCAGTGCATCCAGAGAGGAGAACATTGGCTTGATGAAACATTTGGAGACACATTCGTCCATTTTCACATAGACTGGATACATTCTGAAAATCTTATGAATTCTAGAATATTCGAATTTTTAACATTGAGATATGCAAATGCGCTCTACCGAACAATAACAATGAGCTATTTTTCTTACGCCGAAATTTGAATAATTATTCAAACTAAGGCGTAAAACTTTGAATTCAAGCATTTCTCATCAGAGCGCATTTGCATATCTGAGGGCAGACCCACGCGAAAAGAGTTTTGACACTGTTCCGGAACATCAGACGAGAATCGTTTCGAACGGAGAGCCGGTTACGGTAGTCGTTGAGCAAAAGAGCCAAGACGTTCGAGGAGAGGGAGATGTCTTTCGTGTCGGCCTGGAATTTGAAATTCTGAAGAGAGCGCAGAGAAACAGACACTCCCGTTTCCCTGCGTCTCTTTTTTTCTGGCACATGGGCACCGAGCGAAAGGGAGTGAGAGCGCAGAGTAGCGAGACTTTTTGGCTGCTCTGCGTCCTCTCTCTCTCTCTCTCTCTCGCTCCCATTGACGAGAGCGCAGAGAAATTAGACACTCTCGTTTCTCTGCGTCTTTTCTATCTCTCGCACATGGAAACAGAGCTGCAGAGAGCGCAGAGTAGCGAGACAATTTGCCTCCTCTGCGCCTCTCTCTCTCTTTCACTCTCTCATTCACGAGAGCGCAGAGAAGTCAGACACTCTCGCTTCTCTGTGTCTCTTCTATCCCTGGCACATAGCCACAGAGATGAAGAGAGCGCAGAGAAGCGAGAATGTTCGACTTCTCTGCGCCCTCTCTTTCTCTCTCGCTTACGAGAGAGTAGAGAAGTCAGACACTATCGTTTCTCTGCGTATCCTCAACCTCTGCCACTTGAAAAAAAACCTGAAGAGAGCGCAGAGAAGTGAGACTGTTTCTCTTCTCTGCGTCTTCTCTCTCTCTCTTCCTTACCTTATGAATATGCATCAGAATATTCGCAGCCAGCGGTGCGAATCGTCCATCCGACAGCCACCGTAATCTCATATGTCTCTGCCAACACCTCTGTCGAATGTTGTCCCGCCAGCATACTGTAGGCTTGAACTGAAATCGGATCCTCTTATTATTTTCTAGGTGTTCATGTTCTCTGCTCTGCTCACCGGGAATCGGTCCCTGCTGAGTGAGAGTGGCGAGTGAGGCGAACAGACTTCGCAGCTTGTCGTCATTCATCTTTGTTTTTTATTGTTGTTAGGTTTTTTTTTGAAAAGCAATGGGTTTGGCTGTAAAGTGTAACCTATAAATCATAAGGGATAGGAGGAGAGAAGAGAGAGAGAGAGAGAAGAAGAGGGGGCGCAGAGAAGTCAAACATTCTAGTTTCTCTGCGCTCTCTTCAGATATGTGTCGATGTGTCAGAGATAGACGAGACGCAGAGAAAGGGGAGTGTCTGACTTCTCTGCGCTCTCACGAGAGAGAGAGAGAGAGAGAGAGAGAGAAGACGCACAGAAGTCGAACAGTACCGCTTCTCTGCGCTCTCTTCAACTTAAGTCAGGGATAGAAGAGACGCAGAGAAACGAGAGCGTCTAGCTTCTCTGCGCTCTCGTGAAGGAGTGGGAGAGAGCGAGAGAAAGAGACAGCTGTAATATCCGGAAACTTTGAATGAAGTACGGTAATTCTCTTTTTTTCGAGATCAAAATCAAAAATCTGGAAGCCAATGGGAGGTGTTCGTTTACATTAAAGGCACACGAAAAATAATTTTCTGATCAAGGTCTCGCCACGATCGAAAAAACGACTGTATTTCTCCGAAAATTCGTATGGATACGAGAGATTCGGGTTAGTTTGCAAACTCTTCTTCATAAAAATAGCAGCTTGCGCCTATTCAGAACAAAAAAATCCTACAGTAAAAACTTTATCGCTTCGAGACTCACTCAAAGGCGCATGCACTTTCATAGAAAGGTCTCGAAGCGAAAATTGAAATTACCGTGAGTTTTTTTTTCCATTTGTGTGCAAAAATAAGTATTTCGATCGTTGACCCCCGTTTTCATTGATTTGAAAATAAAAATCCTACAGTAGCAACTTTTTCGTGGCGAGACCCACGCTCGTGTTTCAGGTTTTTCGAAGCATTTTGAACCAATTTTCGAGCTCAAAATTCACAAAAAAAATTTTTGTGCTTGAAAACTCCCAACAAACAAACAGGTCAAAAGAAAATCAGGTCAAAAGGTGCCATTGGATGACGCAAGTGAGAAAATTGAAAAGTGAAATGTGAGAAAAGGAAGGAAATTGGGCCGGCTCTGATGCTCCTCATGCGTTTTCTATCTCTTTTCGAAAAGCATGGATGATGGCAAAGTTCATGAGGGGTAATGAAAAAAAAAGAAAAAAAAAGAAGAAAAGAAGCGACGGCTGTTTCGAATCAGCACATGTGGCGATGGAACAGAAGGCGGGCAGTGAGCAGAGAAAACACTCAAAACACAAGATTCGATTTTTATTAGAAAATGAAGTGGCGATTCAAATGAGATTCATGTACATTTTGTTTTATATAATTATACCCGAAAATGAGAGGAGAGGATGGTCAATATAAAACAGCACGCACCGGCTAAAACAAAACAATACCTAGAAACTATAGACATTAATATAAGAGTTATTATGGTTTCAATGAAGAAAAAAGTAAGGAAGTGGTGGGGGAAAAAGAAAAAAAAAACAGACATATTAGAAGAAATTATAATTATAATCAGACGGTTATTCGATCTGGGGGGCAGAAATGGGACTGCAAAAGTTAATAATCGGCAAGTGGTTACAAAGAAAAAGAGAGGAGATTATTACGTTGACAGAGTGCCAACTTGTCTGAAAATCGATTTCCCGCTGTCGGGAAGACGTCCCATTCTTTGGAGGATGATGTACTCGTCGTTCGATGGCACTGTCTCGCTGGTCGGCAGCTCCTCAAACGGTCCGAGGTATCGGGTCTGTGACTTGACGAAATACTCGCCCGGAGCCAGCAACCCACGGAAGAAGCGGTTGTAGTCCTTGGGAATCGCGCGCACTCCTGGCAATTGGGTCGGTGAGAGAGCACGACGACGTGGTGGTGGAGCCGCCTCATCCACTGGAAGCGGTGGTTGCTGCTGAACTGGCTGCTGTTGAACTGGCGGCGGTGTGGTAGGTCTTCTGACGGCGGCCACGCCCACATTCATCTGCCGCAGTGCTCGTCGCTCTGGAATTTGAACTGGCGCCGGACGATTGACACGTGGCGTTCTTCTCATCACTCTCCGCACGTCTGGTTCGATTGGCGGCGGACTCAACGACTTCTCGCGCTCTAGCCAATCGTTTTCGCTCAGCT
Organism: Caenorhabditis brenneri; assembly: GCA_000143925.2. Classification (NCBI taxonomy): domain Eukaryota; kingdom Metazoa; phylum Nematoda; class Chromadorea; order Rhabditida; family Rhabditidae; genus Caenorhabditis; species Caenorhabditis brenneri. Next base: position 13,848 of record GL380308.1, on the reverse strand, counting down.
CGGCGGCTCTGATCCATCCGGTGGGGAATCGTTGAAATGGGTCTGTCGGTGGTGGACACAGAAGATCGGCTTCTACCTGCAGAAAAAAATCGATAATTATTTCTTCTAGAGAAAAAAAGAAAAACTTACAGCGCGCAATTGCTCCCAACGATTATCGTAGACACGGTTCATGATGATGATGATTAGTGAATGAAATGAGTGAGTGTGAACGAAAAAGCGATGGGGAGTTCGCGAGATGAGTGAGGATAAATGAGCGATTTGGGAATTTGAATCTTCAGAAAACAATGAGAATTCCCGCGTTTTTCTTTTTTTTCGCCCGTGTTGCGTTCCTGGAGAGTAGGTCAAATTGTGATCCTGAATTTTCAGAAATTATTGAAAATACTGTATTGATTTATATTTAAAAAAAAGACAGGTTGAAAACTCGAAATTGTGGCGAAGAAACGGAATTGAGGAATCAAAAATTTTCTGGAGCTCGCATGAGCTTCAAAACGAAAAAACTTTGTTTTGAGAGGAAATAAACGTGACTCGGCGATTTTGAAACCTTTAATTTGTTTTTTTGTTTGAAATTCTTCAAATTTTGTTCACAATTCCTAGAATTTCCAATAGAAATCGTGTTATTTGCAAAAAATTCTTGCTTAAAAATTTAATTTTCAAAAAATTTCCAACAAAAGTGTAAACGCGCTCCATTGCTACACAGTCGGAACTGTTTTCATTTTCAAGCAGACTCGCCACAAATCAACTGGCAAAAAATGACTGGAGAAAGAAAACGTAAGAATTTCCACATTTTTAATTTAAAAATCAATATTTTCAGGTCCCGCATACACTTATCACCACCCGGCTCCATTATTCACAAACGAGGAGATTGTGGATGATTCGCAAGACGTCGAAATCGATGTGGTCAACGTTCAAAGTGGAGATGTGAGAATTGAGGAGTATGAAGAAGAGGTGGAAGACGGAGGTTTTTATCTGGAAATGCTGGAAAACGCACCAGTTCTGAAGCGTGCGAAACGAGACGCCCATTACACGAGAAGGATGGAAAAAATGGACAAAATCTCGGAAAATATAGTAGCCACGAAGGTGAATTTGATTGATTTAGGAACGAATGTAATGGTGGGAACATCGAATAAAACCATTTCCGAAACGAATCTGGATAAAGCAGTGAAAGACGGAATTCACGCGGCGACATTCCTCGGCGATATCTCAATTGAATCGTTGGTTCTTGATATGATGACTCCATCAGCTTCAGATGGACGGTACGGAATGCTCGGCACCTCCGTAATGTTGAATGCATTGAAAACAAACATGCGTGATCTGAAATCGAATATCGTCGAGCAGACATGGTCGGCAAATACCGAGCCACGTTTCGATATGATCGATGTGAATATTTCGAATATTCCGTTTGGAGAGAAGTACTACGCGGTTCAATCTCAAGGCGTTTTTGCGGTATTTATTGATTTTTTAGACTCAAAACAATTGAATTCATTTTCAGAGCGTTGATCTCTACCCCATTCTCAATATGCAAAAATTCCGAAATACTGCGAAAATTCTGAATAAAACTAAGCAGTTTTTGAAGGCGTATTTTGTTGTTTCGTGTTATCCTCGATGCATGATTTGGAGGTACACTTTGAGAAGATGTGGGAATAGCAGCAGAAAAGCGATCTTGAATTTGCCGGATGCCATTGTTCAAACTATTCTGAGTGAGTTAGCAGGGTTTATGAAAACGGCAAGCAGTGGGCAAGTTGCCGCTTGTCAGTGGCAAGTTGCCTTTAAGAGTAGCTGGTACAAGCTTGTGAAAAATGGCATTTTTTCGCCATTGCACGGCAACTTGCTCTTCATTTGCTCAACGCGGAGGCAAACAAAATGCAAGCTGCCCACTATTCGGCTATCAAACAGCAAGTTGTCATGGCAGCCGTTTTCGTAATTTTTTCGCACAGCAACTTGCTCTTTTTGCTGGCAAATCGCCACTGACAAGCGGTAACCTGCAAATTACCGGCCAAATGAGCCCAAAAGTTGCTCAGCGTTAGGCAACCGAACAACAAGTTGTCGTGGCAACAGATTGCCATTTTCACAGTTTTTTGCACGGCAACTTGCCAATCTCATAGGCATCTTGCCGTTCCTCTAGGCAATCTACCGTTCTTTCACGAATCTTGCCGCTCTCACAGGCAACTTCCCGTGCTAGAAGGCATTTTGCAGTTCTTGTCAGCAAATTGCCGCCCTTGTAGGCATTTTTCTGTCTTTGCTGGCAACTTGCCCGCTTGTTTGCACGGCAACTTGCCAAAAATCCTATAGATACTCAACTGCTATGTATCTCTACTGCTATCTCTCAATTGCTATGGGCGTGATCAACTGCTATATTTGGCTCTTCCGCTCTGGATCGACTGCAATTTTCGTCACTTTTGATGTCTCAACTGCTATGGCTATAGCAGTTGATTCGGCTCCGGGACATTTCGAAACCGGACATTTCGAAACCGGCGGTTTCAATTGATTTTTCTGCAAATCTAAACAAAATAAAACTTCAATAATTTTCAGAAAAAAAACAATTTTTTTTAGTCAAAAAACTTTTTTTCGAAAAAAAAGTTGACCTCTTGTTTTGCTCAGATTTGCCTGAAAATCAATTAAAATCGCCGGTTTCGAAATGTCCCGGAGCCGTTGATTCATAGCAGAAGGGCCAAATATAGCATTTGAGTAGTTGCCTAAAAATTCTCTGACGCTCTCTCACTCTCAAGCGTTTCCAGATTTGCTAATCGACGCAACCGGAATCGGAAACGCCGACAAATCATTCGACGAGCTGGATCGCCATACTCCATTCTTCCATTCTCTCGGAGAGGACGAATCCCTACGAGAGCAGAGATATTACGAGATCTGCAAACTAAAAGATCCATTGATCAACTTCTTCCGAAATGCCATCACAGATACGCTCAACGAGATCCGTGAGATGCCGTTCTGTTGGAGCGCTGGAAAATTGATAAGTCCGCTTCGTGGACGCGTCAAGGGAGGTACCTGTGTGATGTGGAAAGAGTACGAAGAGTTGCTAAGGCAGGAGCAAGAAATGCCATCGGAAGCCAATATGATCGCGAGGAGAAAGTTCGAACAACTCGCCTGTGATCGATTGATTCGCCATGGACACACAATTCGTTAATAATTTTGTTAATGGAGGACTAAACTTGAATTTTTTTGAAAATATTTTTGATTCTGTTGGATTTTTAATTTTTATTTCTGCAGTTTTGCGTCAACGCGTTGCAACACGCCGACGCGAAACTTCAGAATCTGAAATTTCAAAAAATTTGACTTTTGCCTCCTCATTTTGTTGACATATTATGATCTCTTGTTGATAATAAACCTTCTTTTTTACCACTCCTCCCTTTTCCCAAACACTGGATACCTATCCAAACACAGTTCCTTTATTTCTTATCCTCCCTCGCCCTCTATTTGCTCTTCACTCTCTCTCTCCTTTACTCATTTATCGACCTTTCCATTTTCCTCGTTCAGAATATGCATTTACTCCTAATTTCCGCTGTGATACTCCTTCCCGGTTTCCTTCATTCTGCATCAGTTTCATCGTTAGAATGTGGTGCTTGCTCACTTCTCGTCTCGCATTTCGAGGAGAAAATCGCCGCAGTGGATCCGAAGAAGAAAATCGAAGTGGGCAGTTTTCGAGTGTCGCCGACTGGGGAGCAGAAGGGATTGAAGGAGATTGGTTACGCTCGTTCGGAGTCTCATTTGACTGAGATTATCGAGCACGCGTGTGATCAGGCGAAGCAGTATAAGCTTGTGGTAAGGGAGAAGCCTCGAAGGCGCAGAGCAGTTTTTTTTGGAAGGTCTCACCACGATCGAAAAAATTGCTGTGCTTTTAGGGAGTTTTTGCAACACCGTTTGTGCGAAAAAGTGAAAATTAACAAACATCTTTTTCAAAAAATTCGGGTCTCACCGCGAACTAGTTTTACTGTGCTAATTAATACAGCAAAAATTGTTATCTTAAAGGCGCACGCAGTTCCTTTCAAAAGGTCTCACCACGATGGACAGTCTTACTGTACTGAAATATTTTTTTTCCAGCATGAAGTGATGTGAAATATGAAAATAAGCGGAATAAGACAGGAAACCGTTTTTTCCTGAAAATAAAAAATCCGTTTTTGCACCAATTTGAATTTCTAAAATCCTACAGTACTAGTTTCTCTGTGGTGAGACCCATGCTGCACCTTTAAAGTACTGTGCTGTTTTTTTCAGCTCCGGGAGCTTTACAGTTCGGCCCATCCCGGGAAAAAATCTTGTTTGAGAAAGAAATCGACGAAAGTTACATTAACGTGGGTCTCAACACGAAACATTATTCACTGTAGCACTTTAATTTTTTTGAATAAATGCAAACATCGACTTTTAATCAAGAAAGTTCGGAAAACGCATTCTGGTGTTTTTCCGGCTAGCTTTCTGTTTTTTATCGTCTTTTTTCGCACAAATATTCTGAAGTTACAGTAATATTGACAATCGTGGCGAGACCTTTTGAATAAGAGTTGCGTGCCCCTTTAAAGTCTACACCTTTAATATTCCAATTCCCAGGTGAACACCCTAACCGGAAAATCAGTCTACGTCCACAAAGACGCCACGTATTTGAAGGGAGATGAGTCACCGAAAATGCGAGCGAAACTACAAAACGCTTGCAACGATTTCATCGATTCCCATGAGGACGAACTGCTGGGCTTCTTGAAGACCGCCCATGAGGAACCCGTCAAACAGTTCTGTCACTCGGATCTTGGTGTCTGTTCTTCTGTCGACGTGGCAGCTCTTCCACCGAATGATCCACCGAAAGACGAGAATGAGCCAATGAATCTATCTGATATTCCTGATGATGAACTTTAAATTTTATTGCTCATTTTTTAGTTTTTTTTTGGTTTTTTGGTGTGATTGTGAAAATTGCTAGTCATTATTTCTTTATCAATGCGACGCGGTATTTATCATTTTTATTTATTTATTGATTTTTTTTTGATTTCTAATATATTATTTATTCCTTATTCACTGATGATTCTCCCGTGTAAAAAAGAGGAAAAGTTGAATCTTATGCTGATATTTTTTTTCGATTAAAATCAATAATTTTTGAAAAAAAATGCTTCAGAAATGACAGTATTGCCAATTGACACATTGGAAGAATTATGGGAATTTGAAGGTGGAAAGGAAGAGGAATATCATGAGCCATTGGCTCATTTCAAGTAATTTTTTATATGTTTTGAAATTATTAATGGGTCTCACCACGGAGAAACTCTTACTGTAGCTTTTTTCGTGTAGTTGTGCGAAAAAATTGTTTTTGAAGAAAAGGAAAAAGTCGGAAAACATTCCCCCTTTGAAAAATTGTGTTTCCTTTTGTTACAGTAATATTGTCCATCGTGGTGAGACCCTCTCGAATAAAAACCGCGTGCGCCTTTAAACCTACAAAATTGCAGACCGCACTCGGGTCCACAAATCCTCGTATGCCACGATATGAGAGGAGGATATTTGGAAGAAGAATCCACCGAAGGAAAACAATTCGACGCGGAAAAATACCCGTACATGTTCCTCAACTGGTGGCAAATCGATATTTTCAATTACTTTTCCCATCATTTCGTCACAATTCCACCGGAAGACTACACTCGAATTGCTCATAAACATGGAGTTTTATCACTGGGAACTTTCATTACAGAATGGGATTCCGGAAAAGAAATTTGCTCGAAAATTCTGGGAAACGAGAAAGTGATGGAAAAAACAGTGGATAAATTGGTGGCGGTGGCGAATCACTATGGATTCGATGGATGGTTGATTAACATTGAAAATGAAATTGACGAGGGAAAAATAGAGTTATTGATTGAATTCTGCGCGAGTTTGACTCGAAAATCGAAAGAATCGAATAAAAATTCGAAGGTTATTTGGTACGATTCAGTGCTTCACAGTGGGAAACTCAAGTGGCAAAACGCGCTGAATGCCGATAATAAGTAAGTGAAAATTTGAAAAAAAAAACATGCAGTAGTTTCCAAGATCGTGGTGGGACCTTCCCGAAAAAAACTGCGTGCGCCTTTGAAATAGGCTCTCATTACTGTAGAATTTTTTCTCAAAGTTTTTCTTCCCAGTGAAGCACCAAAACTATGAATTCCGAACAAAAATACATTTTTTGGTTGGTTTAAAAAATACAGTGGTTTCTAAAATCGTGGTGGGACCTTCTCAGAAAATCTTGTGCGCCTTTAAGATAGACACAAGCTCTCATTTACCTAAAAGGTTCAGGCAAATACTCAGTTGCTAGCATATCATTTGCTATTTCTTAGTTGCTCGAAATTGCTCTTTTGCTATAGTGGATCTTTTGCTATGAAATGTTCCTCAGTTACTATTTTTCATTTGCTATTGTGTCTCAATTGCTATCGAATTTCGCATTTGCTAGACATTCGCTTTTTCATAGCAAATGATCCATATTACTAGCAACTGAGAAATCCAATAGCAATTGAGACACAATAGCAAATGAAAAATAGTAACTGACAAGGGAAGGTCCCGCACTGTCTCACCGGGATTTCTTAGATATTTTGTGGGTAGGTAGGTCATGGGTGCCCAACACCAAATACAAAGTTATAGCGGCGCTCTCGGCGATTCACGGGAGTTACACACAACTTTGTTCAAATCGTTATGTTTTTGGTACTTCAACTTCGGAGGGTCATAACTTCGTTCTTTTTTGAGAAATCTTCTCGGGTTTTAACTCATTCAAACCAGCGTTGAGTACTCTACAAAGAAGTTTTTTAGAGCACTGACTGAAAGCTTACACCAGTTTCGCAAAACCGGGAAATATAGAAACTTCGAGTTTCATTGAATGCGATAAGTGCCAATTTTCGGACATCCATTGTCGGGAGACTATCAACAATCGAATGCGCGTGCCAAATAAGGTCAGTATACTTATTCAGATATAGGTCGAGCAGGCGAGTTACGAGACTTATTTTGGATTTTTTCAAAAATTTTCAGATTTCCACGTGGTACGAGCCAAAAATCATGAAAACTGAATTTCATAATTTTTGTTCCATGAGTTTAGTGCAATTGTCACAAACACAAAAAACCACTTCTGAGATCTTGCCACACGTAATCAACCCGAAAAAACTTCAGTGATAACCAGGCCAAAAAATCGACGTATCACTATACATGGAAATCTGAAAATTTTTGAAAAAATCCAAAATAAGTCTCGTAACTCGCCTGCTCGACCTATATCTGAATACGTATACTGACCTTATTTGGCACGCGCATTCGATTGGTGATAGTCTCCCGACAATGGATGTCCAAAAATTGGCACTTATCGCATTCACTGAAACTCGAAGTTTCTACATTTCACGATTTAGCGAAACTAGTGTAAGCTTTCAGTCAGTGCTCTAAAAAACTTCTTTGTAGAGTACTCAACGCTGGTTTGAATGAGTTAAAACCCGAGAAGATTGCTCAAAAAAGAACGAAGTTATGACCCTCCGAAGTTGAAGTACCAAAAACATAACGATTTGAACAAAGTTGTGTGTAACTCCCGTGAATCGCCGAGAGCGCCGCTATAACTTTGTATTTGGTGTTGGGCACCCATGACCTACCTACCCACAAAATATCTAAGAAATCCCGGTGAGACAGTGCGGGACCTTCCCTTGTGAGGAACATTTCATAGCAAAAGATCCACTATAGCAAAAGAGCAGATTCTAGCAACTGAGAAATAGTGAAAGATCCGCTAGCATCTGAGTATTTGCCAAAGATTCATGCAACCTGGATGCCGTTTTCATCTCCCAAAATTCAAAAATAGATACAGTAATCCCTTCAATCGTGGCGAGACCTCCCCAAAAAATCCCTACAGTAACTCCCCTGGTTTTCCAGTAAATTCTACAACGCCTGCGACGCCATCTACCTAAACTACAACTGGAAAGACGGGGACCTCCTTCGCTCCGCCGAATTCGGAATTCTCGAGCGAATTTTCGTCGGAATCGATGTCTGGGCACGTGGATGTGTTGGAGAATTCGACTGTGATAAATCGTTTGCCCTCGCGAAACTCTTCCATATGTCTGTTGCTCTTTTTGGTCCTGGGTGGATTTATGAGAAATTCGAAGAGTACAATCAAATCGTCTGGGGAATACAGTAAGAAAACCAAAAAAAAATTTTTTTTTCATTTTCCTGAAAAAAATCAGATTCTGGTCAAAACTCTACCCCTACATCCGGACACGCCCATTGACTTCTGCAAATTTCTCCACCAATTTTCACACTGGAATGGAGGAAAACTGGCGGTATCGGCTGAGCTCAGTAGAGCTCCAACCACAGAAACTAACCAGTTTTTGTCATCAAGTCGTTGGGTCTGGTTTGACACTTTTCGGAAGAAATCGAAACTTTTTGTAAGATCCGATGTCCCTTTAAACCTGGGTTACTGTACTTTTTCAGGTTGTTCAATTTCGATTCTCTTCCCTTCAAAAAGCTGAAAATCGTCTGTAAATCTGACTCTCCCATCAAGATTTCCTTCAATAAAAGTGATCCAATTGAGCATTCCGGGAGCTTTACATGGTTCATTGAGGAGCCTGGATCCCTGGAGTCCATCACCATCCACACCACGAGTCACGATGAAACTGTGATCAAATCATTCCAAATTTCCACCGATTAATTCCAAAAAGTGTAATAAAATAAACAGTTGCTTTCTGATCTATTGCTATTTCTCAGTTGCTAGGGTTTACTCTTTTGCTATAGTGGATCTTCTGCTATTGGTGTCTCATTTGCTATTGAAATAGCAAATGAGAAAATCAATAGTAACTGAGTCACCAAATTTTTTCGTGTATAGCATATGAGAAAATGTCAAATAGCAGATGATCCATCATAGCAAAAGAACAAGTCCTAGCAGCATAACAGCTATCATGGCAATCCATGTAAAAACAAGTGCTGGCCGAAGATCCGACAACTTGACGGCTACGATATCTCACCACGAAAACGACCGTATAAATTCAATTTCTACCGTAAGACTTATCGAACTATATCAATTTCTATCGATTTTCACAGACGTTTCCCAGCTCTTTCCCAGAAAAAAAATCACATAAATATTCGTTGAAAATCGGTTGAAATCGATGAAACTCGCAGATAAAAAAAAAATTGAAATTTCTTCAAACTTATACGGTAGCTTTCGTGGTGAGATATCGGGGCCGTCAGGTTGTCGGATCTTCGGCCAGCAATTGCTATTACACTGATTGCCATAATAACGGCTGTTAATTAACGGGAACGGTAGCAGTTGAAAATATTAAACTTTTTTTGGGAAAAAAAAACATCACTATTTTTATTTCGAGAGCTCGAAAATATGTTTGTTCTCAAGTTTTATTTAGAGCCAGAAAATTGAAGATTTCTGGTTTTTATCTGTCATTGCTCGAATAGAAACAAGCTTGATGAAAAACATTTATTTACGAAAGAAGATAATTTAAAAAATCAGATGCATTTGATTATCTTGTCGCAGATTGTCTGGAAATATACCAACATTAGCTTTAATTAATTTGTAAAAATAATGCACTAACTGTTCCTCTGTACATATCACCAGCCGCTCCAAAAATATCGGAAATGTTTGGAATACTCTTGCTTGAATTCCTTATTGTTCTTCTTACAAATTATCCTTGATGCAATCCGGTTTATGTTATCGATTGGGGTTTTCAAAGCCTGAAAAAGCCCTTATTATAATCAATTCAGAACAAAACTTATGCTCACATTTTTTTACTGGTTGTGTTGCACTTCAGTCCGCAATTTCTGCAGTTGAGCACTCTATTGTTTTTGAACCTTGCCTGATTTTCCTCATCATTTCCTCATCGAATTTGGCCATCTTTCGCTTCAGAGCTTCAATTTCGGTATCTGCATCGACCGACTTTTTCTTGATTCTTTCAGTCTCTGTTTTGATTCTAGCAAGCTCCATGTTTCTCAGACGTTCCTCGCGTTGGTTGGTTGACATGTTGAAAGTTAGATCTGAAAGAAACATTTCTGTCAAAAATTCAGAAAAACCCAATGAGAATGGACTATAGCGAGACAATATTTCGGTCAAAACAAAAGATGACACCATAGAAAAGTAGTAAAGAGCTGATGAGTCTTTTGGTAGTAAAAGAGTAAAAATAGTACAAGAGCCAAAGTAGTGAAAGAGTATTTGTCTGTCACTCCACCTTTAACTCAAATGAAGTGGCATCGTTTCTTGCAGAACCTAAACTAATACAGCCGTGTCTAGATATAATTTTGCACAGTACATTTTTTTGTACGTACAATTTTTTTCTCGGTTTCTACGCTCCATCTCACACGGGCTTTTATAAATTTCATATTGCGTCTTTTAATTCTGACAGTAAGCCGAAGGAGCGCGCACCATGTTCCCAGGGCATTTTTCTGTAACAAATTTCGATCGAATTCTGTCAATATTATATTCAACATGATGCGAAGAAAAAGTTATATTCAATTTGATTAAAAAAAGCTTAGGCCCTGATTTTTAATTTTTCAACAAAATGAGAAGAATGCCTACGTACCGCTGAGTCGCCACGCAGTTGGCATGCGACCCCACGGTAAGACAGAGTCCGCGAATGAAACCTTTTGAAAACACGTACAAAAAATTCACTGTGGCGACTCTTTTCTGACCAACCTGTGTGGAAGAAGTCGTAGTAGTCTTTTGTGGTGACAGTGTCCTTCGTCAAATCGCGATTGTATGACCGTTTTATGTGGTCTGAGAAACCACCACCACATTTTGCGCTAAATCGAATTTCATTATTTCCTAACTATTCAAATTTTTAACTCACACATTTCGAAAATCTCAAGAATTTGATTCATTCATCTTCAACGCATGTTCAAAATTTCCCGCCTCAGCTCGGTCACTCCATCTGTTCATCAATCTCTTCAATGACCACTTATCCATGAGAGGATTCTGAAGTTCTTGAAAAAATCCGCCCAGGTGTTATGGATAACTATGCGGACGTCAGCAAGCAAGCCTTCTAGTTTTCCCATGTGTTCCTGACGGTTTTCGAGATCCCGTTTGATTTGTTGTGACGACCTAAATGCATGATATGATTAGTAATTTGGAGCGAAAATCAATTCTTGACTAGCATAATCTAAATCTGTCAGAAAAAATAAGATTGGTAGAACTGCTCAAAATACTCTAGGTTTTGTGTATTAGTGGCGAGACCCCACAGTGAATTCTTTTGTACGTGTTTTCAAGAGGTTTCATTCGCGGGCTCTGTCTTACTGTAGGGTCGCATGCTATCTGCGTGGCGACACAGCGATACGTAGGCATTTTTCTCATTTTGTTGAAAAATTAAAAATCAGGGTCTAAGCTTTTTTAAAATCAAATTGAATATAAATTTTTCTTCGCATCATGTTGAATATAATATTGACAGAATTTGATCTAAAGTTATCACTGAAAAGTGCTCTGGAAGCATGGTACATGAAATTTGTAAAAGTCCGTGTGAGATGGAGCGTAGGAACCGAGAAAAAAATTGGACGTACAAAAAAATTTACCGTGAGACCCCTGACCGCATTTCGGTCATTTTTTGCCGAATCATTATGAAAGTAGGATATTTGAAACCAGTAAACCGAGACGGTTCAGAAAAGTACTCACAAGCCATGGTTTCTAGAAATTTTCATTTTTTAATACGGCTAGTTATTTTAATTTGATACAGTTTCTTTTTCACGCCGGCACATGGTCCCCGACAGTGTGGTATGCAAACGCGCTTCACTGAGAAACGAAAATAAGACACTTTTTGCTCGCCTAAATTTCAAATTGCTGGTTTTTTTTTAAATTTTTTGACGTAATTCAATACAATTATACGCACTCAAATTTCCAAACACAAAAACTTATTCAGATTTAGGAGTAAAAAATTTCTCAGGGAAGCGCATTTGCATACCACACTGATGGCTACCATGCGCATGCCCTTTTACCGGAGGAAAATTTCAAATTTTTCAAACCAATTTACTCACCTTATTTTTTCAATTTCATGTTCTCAAATCCGAAAAATAAGACAGTAAAATTATAGATAATCAGAAAAAATTTTAAAAGGCCCCTGAATCCGGAGAGGCAAAAAAGTATAAAAATGATTATGAATGGCAGGAGGCACACATAAGAAGAGGGAGCAGACGAAGGATGAGAGAAGTCAAAAGGAAGAGAGACACCAGGGAAGTGATAGGAAATTGTGTAATGTATTTGAACTCTGTGCAGGTTTGCGTCAATAAAAAAAAACCGACGGCTATTTCGAATCATCAGGCACATGTATACATTGCGATTTTCCTAATCCATTACCTGTCAAAATGCCAACAGGTTGGCATCTTCCCCATCAATTACCTGTCAAAATGGCAACGTATAGCTACCTGTTGGTATCTTCCTCATCAATTACCTTACAAAATGGCAACGTATAGCTACCTGTTGGTATCTTCCTAATCCATTACCTGTCAAAATGGCAACGTATAGCTACCTGTTGGTATCTTCCTAATCCATTACCTGTCAAAATGGCAACGTATAGCTACCTGTTGGTATCTTCCTAATCCATTACCTGTCAAAATGGCAACGTATAGCTACCTGTTGGTATCTTCCTAATCCATTACCTGTCAAAATGGCAACGTATAGCTACCTGTTGGTATCTTCCTAATCCATTACCTGTCAAAATGGCAACGTATAGCTACCTGTTGGTATCTTCCTAATCCATTACCTGTCAAAATGGCAACGTATAGCTACCTGTTGGTATCTTCCTTATCCATTACCTGTCAAAATGGCAACGTATAGCTACCTGTTGGTATCTTCCTCATCAATTACCTGTCAAAATGGCAACGTATAGCTACCTGTTGGTATCTTCCTAATCCATTACCTGTCAAAATGGCAACGTATAGCTACCTGTTGGTATCTTCCTAATCCATTACCTGTCAAAATGGCAACGTATAGCTACCTGTTGGTATCTTCCTAATCCATTACCTGTCAAAATGGCAACGTATAGCTACCTGTTGGTATCTTCCTAATCCATTACCTGTCAAAATGGCAACGTATAGCTACCTGTTGGTATCTTCCTCATCCATTACCTGTCAAAATGGCAACGTATAGCTACCTGTTGGTATCTTCCTAATCCATTACCTTACAAAATGGCAACGTATAGCTACCTATTGGTATCTTCCTAATCCATTACCTGTCAAAATGGCAACGTATAGCTACCTGTTGGGATTTTCCTCTTCTATTACCTGTGGAGTGGTGACCTGTAGCTATACATTGCAATCTTCCTAAGCCTTTAATTGTCCAATTGATGACATTTACCTATCTATTTGGACTGTTGACTTACATTCATTGCCATCCAGGAGGGTCTTACCTATGATAAATACCTTCCATGCTTGTATATGTTGCTCGGAAGTGAACATTTTATTGCCTGATCTGCACCTTACGAATCCTCCGAAATATGTTTGCCTGACCACGAATATCTCTAAGAGATTTAATTTTTACGAGTTTTTCGATGTGACAGCTTTTTTCTAACTCATTTGGATCTGAATTTATGGACTCTCAAAGACGATCTTCCTAATTATGGAGTACCAAATGGCTCGTATATTTTCGCACTCTAATGCATCATGCTCAGTAAGATCCGAACTTGCGACCGTCTGATGGACGCAATGTCGTGACAAACGAACCCCCACTGCGCCGAGTATCGCAATGAGTCGAAGAATACATCCATACAATTTTAAAGAGCTGGGTATCTCGATTCTGATCTCTATTCCAAACCTTTTCGCCTCTCACCCACACTTTTATGGTACTGCAAAAGAGTCCTCCATAATGTCGTGATCGTTTACCACCCAATCCGTGCCATCTTCGGTTCATTCAAACAATCACGTGATCCAGCCCACGAGTTCACGCCCTCGCAAAAAGGACAT
>GL380307.1:74834-91501 GCA_000143925.2 Caenorhabditis brenneri | reverse complement strand
GTCGATATCTGTAATCGATAGTCCAGTTTCATCTAGGAAATCTTTATCGTCACAGCTGAAGAACCTTCACGTGATTATGCTCCAATGAGTGGATACTCAACTGCTGCCATTGAGAATTCGAACAGATGTATCAGCAGTTCCTAGATTTGTGGATACAACACATGATTATGGAACTACAAGAGACTATGCAAACAGGGATTATGTTGCAAGAGAAAGAGCCATCACATCTGGAGATAACAGAGAGGATTTCATCAGATTCTCAGAATATCGTGCAACTTGTGCAGTCATCGGACTACAACCTCCAAGAATGATCACTCCGAATACAGCTCAAGAAGTAGGAAGTCTCAAATCAAGTAACCATCTTGTGCCAGAAACACCTGCTGACGTGGATGGTCTTGCACTTTTCAATAATTCTTCATTGGGATATCAAAGATTGTGCTTCTTCCTCTCAAGATATCCTGCCATTGCAATGACAATCATCGCCACATGGATGTTATGGGGACGTGGATTGGGATTGAATTCAGTGAATTCAAATGAGAATGTATGCTATATTGTATCGTTCGCGGCTGGAGTTTTTATCCTTTCGAGTCAAGTTGTGCTGACGACAGCACATGGGAATTCGTACAAGAAGGAGAAGAAATTGGTAAGAGAAAGTTGTTTGGGACTATAGAAAAAATTGTTAGGTTTTAATAAGAATAATTTGAATCAGAAGAATTTCTGCCAATGTCAAATAAGAATTGCTAATTTAAATATCTCACATCTTTAGGCTATAGCTGAAACTGTGATTACTTTTGTTTAAATCCAGAATTCTGTAACCGGTTCAGATTGAGAATCGCAAAACTTATTAGAAAACTCAAGTTTATTTCCCTAATTTCAGTCCAATCTCTACCATTTTTCCAACACCATCGGAGTTTTAATCTCAATCACCGTCATCGTTTTCGCCGCAATTTCCTTCCAAAACGCTAAAGGCACCGAGTAAGTTTCTCGTTTTTTTTTTCATTAGAAATTCATCCAATTTTTTTTCTTTCAGTCATAAAAAAGACACATGTAAATGGATGAGTGTTGCATATAACTTGGGAAGTCTTCCTGATTATTATTGTTTCACTCCAAACGAACGAATCGTTTTCTTGTCGATTCTTACTGGAGCCGCTGGTCTTGTCATTATTCTGTCGCTGTTCAGTGGAGTTTATGGATGTGTTGGTATGGATTGATTTTTCTGAAAAGCTAAACTATGATTCTTGATATTTAGGTCAATCTCTGATGAAGAAGAAACGACAGGATGAGTTCAAAGAGTACGCCGAGGCGCACGACAACGCCGCTTTCAGATTCTGAGAATGCGGATAATTTTTGATTTATTTATTGTGAAAACAGTTCAATTATACGAATAAATATTGAAAACGTTGAGTTAACTTTACACGACTTTACTGTTTTAAAAGTGCATATCCAACGATTTACGGTTATTGATACGATAAGACGGTGATCCTCTAGATCTGAAAAACGCTTTAAAAATTGTGATCGAAAATTCTAGTCAAAAATTAATAAAAACTGAAAAAAAATTCAGTTTCCATAAGATCGTATGAAGATGTAGCAATATGGGTGTCTGATATGATTCGCAGAGCAATGACCTTTCATTTCAGATTAACGGTGATACTGCGTTGTCAGCAGTTGCGCTATATTTGAGAAACTAGAAACGGGTAATTTTTTTGTTTTTCTGACAGTAAAAAGTTGAGGTTAGCAAATATGTAATTTCAATCCAGAAGACATAAGAAATAAACTAAATTATCAGGTCTTGTTAGACGATAATGGCAACTTGTTGAAACACTGATTGAACTACAAAAACTTACTGTTCTTGAATGTCCTTGATACTGGCTCGTGAACAGAAAAACAATTACGATAATCCTCAAAATGCAAATGACAAACTGAAATTACCGTAAATCGTGTAACAGAGGCTCATCCAGTATTTTAGGTTCAGAGCAATATACCTCGTTAACTTCTAGAGCTATCAACAAGTTTTCAAAATGTTCAAATCGAATTAATGAACATTTTTCTCGGTAACAACACTTTGAAATTTCCAACCGCAATCATTATATGCTGCTCTCAGGCGGCCCTCCATAACAGGATTTATTACTGGGTTTTACTCCTATTACTTCAACTCAATGATCAAGTGAAAAACTAGATGCTTGTTTTCTTGAAAACTTGTAACGGTACTTTCTGCAATTTTCAAAACCAAATTTAAAAATTGTTTTGAAAATTCATTGAAATCAACATGTTCAAAGTGTGTTTGTGTGTCAAATCGAATCGAAATTGAATTGAGGTATTTCAATGATATCGAAAGTAAAAAAGGGCAAATATAAAAGAATGGGTGTCAAGTACATTGGGAGGGATTGAGAGAGGGGGCCATCACACATATCACAACTTGCGTATAAAGTTCATAAGTGTGGGCAAAATGGGACAATCAGAGAGAGTTTTTTGGAGAATAGAGAGCATCGATTAGAGAATAGAGGTAATTTCAGTTTAGACTAAATGGAAGAAAGATCTGAAACAGTTTCAGATAAACGGGGTTCTGAGGGGGATCACAAAACAGAAACAACGCTAAAGACTGGATGTTTGGGAGAAGACGTGAGAGATTAGGTGAAATGAAGAGACCCTGACAAAGAGTGAGAAATGATGGGAAAGGAACAAAATGAAGATGGTAGATCAAAACGAATGACGTGGATGGGCGTGTCGGGATGCTCTTGGGACTTTTTGATTGGAAATGATTCTTTTTTTGATTTCTTGAGAGAGAAAAAGGGAAACTGAGAGAGGGTAAAAGGCAACAAATGAATATGAAAAGGGTACTTTCTAAGAAGGATTGAGACCGTAACACATTTTGATGGGATGCACAAAAACATGTGAGAGAATTGAAGAAAAAGAGACACAAAACATGGTATAAATGCCAATGTATTGCAAAAGGAAAGAAGGGAAAAATAGCACAAAAAGTGAATATCCTAAATGATATATAAATACCCTAAATTGAGAAATGATGTGACATTTTCGAGAGAATCATAAGTTACTAAATGCACATTCAGCACGAGGAGACTGTCGATGGGTTGGCTGAGGCAGGCCGTTTCGTTGCTTTTGGTATATTGGCCACTGAAATTTCGAGAGGGTTGATCAATTTCAGTTTTGATTTTGGGAGATTTCTGAAAATTAGGCAAGACTAATTAGAGGAAAGCGGGTGGTTATTGCATTTAGGTTCTTTGATAGAAGTAGGTAATGATTGGAGCAATGTTTGTTTTGAGAATTCAAAGTTTGTTTTATTGAAAAAGATGAATTATTAAACGAAGAATACTGTTTCGGACTATTCGTAAGTTAAATTCAGTAACATTACAATTCATTATTATTTGCAGGAACACAGGTATATGAAAAGTTGAAAGGTTGGTTTTCGCATTTCTTTCCTCACTTGCTAGAAAAACTATGATTGACTTTGTTCGTTAGAGTAAATTCTTAATCTTCGCTCTGTGTGACCCACTCTGCGGCTTTAAAGCAAATTAGAGCTCTGTTCAATTAAGTAACATGACTATAATCTAATGAAATGGGTTTTTGTTATTCTCTTGAATTGGAAACAGTAACAGTTGGGTAAGAAAAGAAAGCCTTTACAGCACTCTTCACAAAACATCAATAAAACTGGGCAGCATGATAACTGGAGGTATTATATAGTTTCTTTTTTGAAAACTAGATGAAACTGAATGAAATTATCAGTTTACGATATTTTTTGCCTCCCATTTGATTCGAGTTATGCTGATCTGGCATAAAAATGTTTCTCGTGGTTTCGTACCGTCAGAAATGAGTTAACTGACTGGAACTATATGGACTTTTTACAATCTACCAAGGATTAAAGCACAATTCAGACATTTTTTTTGCTTAAATTCAAAACAGTGACTTTATCTACTTCCTCAAAATTTGCAGTGCTCACCTTACACCCCTACAGCATCTACTACGCCGTGACAAGAGCTACCCTATGGCTTCGTTTGGGACTAATTTAGAACTTGTTCAATCTCATTAATTATTGTTAAGCATGAATAAAACTAAAGACATTAGGAGTTATCTCGTTTATCGTTTTAGTGAAACTGATAAAACATTTTTGGTTTATGGCAATGTTTTGCCTCCACTTCTAATGGAGTGTGCTGATCAGGCATCCCAAAAACTTCAAGTGGTTTGATTACACTTAGAAACAATCCAACTGTGTCAAACTACGGATAAAAGAGTCAATGCATTCTTATTTCAAACACGACTATTTCGCAAACTCGAAACAGTGAATTATTTTTCTTCAAAACTATTTGTGCTCACCTCTTAAAGTATGCCCATTCTGTTGTTCAACAACATCCATCTTTTCCTCTTTTACATCTTTTAATTGCTGACCTTCTAAAACGTTTCCTTGATGACTTCCAGCCGCAGCCGCAGCTGATAGCATTTGTAACGGATTGGTCACATCGGCATTTGCTGGAAAGTCTATAGTGATCATTCGAAAACTGTCTAATATCATACAATATTCTTACCTAGAAGCGACAAAACACTGTCAAGATTGCCATTCAGCTGGAAAGGTTCACTTCCGAGTGTCGCCGGATCGAAGTTCTGCATTTCCAAAAATGAGCTCAAAGCATTCGAATCAAACAATTTTGTTTGCGACATCTGAATTGACAGTTCAAGAGAGAGTGCTCAATTGAGAAAATGAGCATGAAACGTTTTCAGGTGTCAATTCAAAGTTCGCTTTTCGGATTGTTTGAATGTGTCGACAACCAACAAAAGGTTAAGGTAAGATACATTGATACACAAAACAACCTGAGGTTAGTTGGATCGATGACAAATCACACTATATTGACGACTACAAAAACTACAAAAGCGAACTCTAAAAAGCAACAGAAAACCTTTTTAGACGACATGCATCAATTCTTCTTTCTGAACTTACATCTTCTGGAATTGGAGTTTGAGGTTGACTTCTGGTAGCAGATGATCTATTCGGACGTCTTCTATAGAATTCAGAATCATCCACAGTCCATACAGCTCCTTTCACATTCTGCTCCACTCGTTGGAAACATTTATGAAGAGAGAGATTGTGACGTACAGCGTTCTGAAATTTGTATGCCCTTATATTAGAGTTTCAATGATTTCCGATCTTTGTCGACCCCCAGTCGTTGACTTTCGACCCCCAGGGTAACCAATCAGCCTTGGAACGAAAAAAGAGACAATAAAAAACACTCCCTCGTTTATTTTTTTGTTCAACACAACGACCCTCATGGCCCCCTGCGCCCGCCCGTGTCTGTCTGTGCACACACATGTCACTTGATGATGTCGAGTTGCACTTTTTTGTGTGTGGCGTCCGTGGTGGCGGTGGGCGCCGGGGAGAGAGAGACCCTAATCCCTCCTCACATTGAATGATGTTTCCGAGGATGTCTAAACGAATGGGAAGGCAGAAGAACACTCAGCTGATGGGGCGATACGCATTCAGTTGGGGGGAGATGTTTTGTTGCATGCACTTTGTGTGTCTCTTTTATATTGCCTCTAGCTAGGAAGGAAACAAGGATCATATGACCTCCAAAGAATTGGAAAGAGAGAGAGAGAGAGAGGGGAAAGAGCTTCAGAAGTACAAGAGCCAATAGAGTTCAGTCAGACTGATTTTTTTTGCGGTTTCAAGTTTGGCATAAATATATGGAACACTTGTAGGATCTAATGGACATTCCTGCAGTGTGTGTTTTAAGAACTTTTCAGAAACCCAAAAGAAGAAAGCTAATTTTTCGTTTCGAAACAAAAAATTTGAGTTTCAAATTGTTTACAAACATATGAGCCAATTACAGGGATCTCATTTTTGGGCTTTAACTCAGAAATTTCCAAAACCCTCTGAAAAAAAAACGAACCTTCCACGTGGCTGCATTCCTTCGGAAATAAGCAAAAGTCTCGGTGAACCAAGTGTAGATCTCATTGAGTGTCAACTGACAATCCGTTGATTCCATGATTGCCTGTCGGATCAGTGAAGCATACGTGTAGGGAGGCCGCACATCGTTGTTTCGGTAGAAGTCTCTGGAATTCTTTTAGTTGGATGACAGATTTTTCTAGAGCTTGCTCACCTATTCTTTGCGATATCAGAAGCGATTGGCTGAACCGTCTTGTCCGATATCCGACTTCTTCTGGGCACGAATGATTTTGAATCTGGATTCGGTGATGTCTCTGTGGATGCTGAACTGGCGGCTCTCTGAAGAAGAATTGGTCCGGCTGATCCACTCTGGATGGAAGACGGTTGAGAAGATGTGGATAGTTGATGGTTGAGGAATGTAGGCATTGAGCTGACAGCAGGTACTGAACTCATTTGACTGGCGGTGGTTGCGGCTACTGAAGCTGCGATGCTCAGGAGAGAAGAAGCGGCTTCGGCTGTCTGGAAAGGAAGAATTGAGGAATGATCTAGGAAGTTCCGATATCCAAGAGTTGAAAAGTTCTAATGGACTAAAGCCTGTCTCAGATTAGAAAAATCATAATTTCACATAGCAACATTAAGTTGATGAAACAGTGTAACTTTGTAACTTTCAATTAATTTCTGTTGTGTACATTTCATATATCCTCCTGATCCCAAGAAGCTCCAGTAGCGCTAGTCTTTATGCTTGTCAAATCCCAGAAGATCGTGACACAAGACAACAACAATGAAAAAAACAAGAAGCTTCTATTTCCTCCTTATATTTTCCACTACACGGTACGATGGGGTGTCAACTGACTTTTTAGTCTGTTGTCATTTGACTGAGGGAATGGAATGGCCCAGTTTCTTTTCTGACGATCAGAGATGACTAAGGATTGCCTGCGCGGGAACCAAGATGAACATTATGAGGAGGAGAGGAACAAATAAAAACAAAAACAAGTGAAGATAATAAGAAGAGAGATCGATGTCATCAACTGGTTATTACTATGTTTTTGTTTTGTTTTCCTAGAAAGAAATTACAGACAAGGAAGAAGAAGAAGATCTGGTTGAAAATGAGTCAGATTTTGGAACGGAGGTGTTCAGTGGATGGTAAAGAAAGATGAAAGAAGGTAATTGATGACTCAGAGATGAGAGTTGTTTTATGGAATCGAGGGAACGATAAATGTTTTTCTGTAAAGCCTCTAATAAAGTGGGACCAAGTGTTTTTTGCTCGGAACTCGCCATGAGCTCTATTACTCATGGTAGCCAATAGAGTAGTGTACCTCTATTAGAAGGTTTATGAAATTTGAAGATTTTATTGAAGAACAGCCATGAGCAGTATAATCATTTTGTTACTCCTAATCTTCTCTACCTCTTGAAGCAGTAATTTGGAGCTAAACTGTTAAAAATGGTAGAAATATTTTTACTGTTCCCTGAAGGTGTTTTGTGCCGTCTTTCGTTCTTCAGAATAGTTATTCAGGTGCCTATCCATCACAGAAACGTTTCAAGTTCATTTGGAAGTTCTGAGGGTCGGCGTTCTAATTATGCTGATCACTGCTGATCTTCTCTACCTTCTGAAACAGGAACTGAAACTCAAACTTTCTCCTAATTTTCAAAAGTGATAGACAATCGTTTACTGTTCCGTGATGGTGTTTTGATCTGTCTCACTATTTCAGAATAATAATCTGACTTCACGAACTAATCTAATTGTAAAAAAACTTCAAGATCCTCTGACATTCTCGCTCTAAACATTCCTACAGAATGTGGCACTTAGATTGCTGATGGATACATCGAAATTTCGGCAACTAAAATTTGTTTCTGAAGCGCAAGATATAGTGAAACTCCATAAGATTATATGCAACTATCTAGGTCTACTTTGTGAAACAGTAACTGAAGTTGAAACCTTCACCTGATTCTCGAAAACTTCAGCAAATTTTTTACTGTTCCCTTATGGTTTTTTGAACAATCCTCATATATTGAAACTGTTGCCTTCAGCTATTCCAATTCTCAACATTTCAAGCTCTCGGTTCCCTTTCCTCTAATAATTTCCACATTTTTCCGTCGTCGTTTTTCCATCCCCACCAAACAGTTGCAAAAGTGTTTTGTTTGTGTTGGTTGGCTGCTGGGGAGGAAAGAAGAAGCATCGAGAAACGAAAAGATGCGCACTTTTTGCTTGCTATTTGGTTATATGTGTGTGGCGAAAATTGTTTATCAACAGAGAAAATAGCAGCCTGACGAAGATATTCCCTCATTTCTTTCACTCTCTCACTTAAAACTCATCGTCCTGGGTTTCCGTGTGTGACCAACCACACAAAATAAACATTTTTCTTTTTCTCATTGTTCTTTTTTCTCAAAATCCATATCACATGGAGAGGAGGGAGAAAAGGTTGTCATCATCATCATCATCATCCAAAGTCATGATGAGAGAGAGAGAGAGACTATAGGAATATTAGGAGACGCAGAGACAACACTAAAAAACGTGGTAAACAAACAAACAAACCACGCGGAGTGGGGAGAGGGGTGTCTAGGACGGGAAGAGGAGGGCTAAAAGTGCACGTCTACCGCTTCTTCTTCTATTAGTGTTTGATCTATGTATAAACAGCCGGAGCAACATAGATAGAGAAGGAGAAATGGCTTCGAATAAGTGGTGGAAGACTCATGGGAGGAAATGAGATGAGGTTGCCTATAGAAACGGAAACTTCTAGTCAGAATTCTGAGATTCTTGATAGTAGTCGTCCCTTGAGAGAAGAGAATTTCTCAGAACTTGCTGGATCCTTCTAGATCTTCATCTGAAAGCTCCGAAGGCAAGGTAACCTTGGTACCGATTCTCCTGAATCTACCTTCATTAGGCTTCTGATCCTTCCTTCCTAAACCTTTCATTCCCTCTTCTTCCAATTTTTCGAAAAAGGAGACACACAAGTCCTACTGCTTGAAGAGAGGCCTATGGTGCTACGTCCTTATGTTTATCTGCACTATCGATTCGACATGTAAACAAACACGCTCACACACAACCAAATAGCAAAAGGAAACGAAGAGAGGGGAGAGCGTATTTCGACAAATACTCTGTAAATAGACAAACATCGAAAAGGGAGGAGAGACTTCCACTAGTCGTTGTCTATATCAGAATGAGTGGTGGTGGAAGAGGAGCAACTGAAAGAAACAAGAGAAGTACCTCTAGAACCATGGAGACAGAAAGGAGGAGGAGGAGGAGTGGATGACAGTGAGCACAAATAATATTGAAAACATGTGATTCTAGGTTTCAGAGAACATAACAATAATCAACAGAATATTCGAGAAGGTACATCAAAAGTTTAAGAGTGCCCTAGAATTTCAGAATGAATTTCGATAGACTCTAAGTCAGCCCATCAAACTCGATTTTGGAAGTCATCGTCCATTTGGAACAAGAAATAAGCAAAGCTAAAGGAATATAGGGATTTTGAAACTGGAGAATCTTGGTTCTTTTTTAAGGATTTGTTTGCAAAACGATGTGTACGATGGAGCATTAACAAAAAAGTTTTCCCACCAAGACGACTAACAGAACCAGAAAAAATAATAATACATCTCCACTCTCATCAAGAAGAATAAACTCATAACAACTCACTCTCACTCACTCTCATTCCTCATATGATAATGAATAAAAACTCACGGGTGAGACTTGTGTAATCTGCTGTGGTGTTGTTGCCTGCCGAGTCGGTTGCTGTGGTTGCTGAGGCTGATGTTGATGATGATGATGATGCGTGGGCTGTTGAATCGAGAAGGCGGCCGCTCCTTCCACTTTTGGTGATCTCAACGGACTCTGCTGCTCAACTTTTCCCAGGCTAGGCGTCGTTGTATCCGGTGAGGGTTTCATTCGAAGGTGTTGCATCATTCCTTGGAGACGATTTCGTTCAACGGACAGCTTGTGCTCCAGGCTTTCCACTTTTTCGATTTGCGCTCGCATTTCTTCGTTGGTTCTGAAAATTTAAGCATGACCGGGCTTTTTGGAGGATTCAAACTATGAAATATACAAAAGCTCAAATATATAAAAGTTACGAAACAGTAAAAAACAGTACCTATCACATGGTGGATGCTCCTGTTGTAAATGAGCAATCAATGCCATCACCGAATCACAGGGCTGATCACAGTTGGGCCACGCACACATACTATGTTGCCAGAGGGCATGTTGTGGAGTGGTGATAGCCTGGGGTATGGTAGCCGACAATGGAAGCATTGCTGCCGATTGCATTGTGGCAAGATCCAGAGCAGCCGGAAGTTGTGGAGCCAACATTTGATTCAGAAGAATCTGCTGGAATAGTCGAGTGGTGTCAGTGTTGGATGTTAGCGACGCCGTGTTGGTGGGAGCATTTGCAGCAGCCAGATGGGATAAGGATGGAGTCGTGGCCGATTGGGTCAGCGTTGGTTGTTGGGGACGCATCTAAAAATTACATAGAGTGTAAAAATGGGGGAGAACTGGAACAGTCAGAATTGAAAAAAGCTAATAAACTGGTCGATTCAGAAACACTGTGAAACATTTTTTCAGAACTTCGAAACTTTTAAATGTTGAATCCCTATAAATTTCTGTTTCAGAACTATTTCAATTGACTCTCCAATTATTCGGTTCGTTCGACATGGTATTTTAGTGAACTCACAATTCTCTCCTGTAGTGCCAACAGAAGTAAATTATCGTTGATGGGATTTCCAGTATCCAAGGACACTGGTAATGCTGCACTCGGTCCCCCAATGGTTGAATTCGTGAATGACGATCCGGGAGCTTGAGTCGGTCGCGGCAATGATTCCGAGGTGATCATCGGAGGCGCCAGGACGTTGTTCAGCGTCGTGGTGCTCTGTTGGTTTTGATCCTCCTGTAAGAAAACGAATCAAGAATCTTCTTTAAGCCACACACATATCCTGTTATTTTTTTCAGAATTGCTACAAAATTCAGAAAACATCCGATTGAAATAAAAAATCAACAAGTTCAAGTGGGAGGGGTTTAGGGCAGGAAGGATCAGAAGGGGAGGAAAAAGAGCTCATTCAGAAAGAGAGAGGGATATGGGGGAAATGAAAAAAAAGTGCAAACGAGTTATAGGATTTCTGGTGGTGGCGTTGCGCGCTCGGAAATGTGGTCTAAACCCCTCAGAAAAACACGACGAAAAACAAAAAAATCAACATGAAATCCCCAGTCCATGTGATTTCCTACTACGTAAATTGGACACCATATGAAATCATTTTGGATTCGAAAATTCGAAATTTGGACTTTTCAGACGGGGAAGACTTTGAATTGATAGTGGTGGGTCTGGAATTCAGAACTCATTCTCCTCTATTAGAAGAGCACTGAAAAATTTGGAAATGGAAGAATGAAAGGAAACCTCTAATAGAAGTGCACATCTTTTTTTTTCAAAATACGTTAAGTTTTTGAATTGTCTAGCTAATTGAATACTAACAAGGGACTTCAGAATATATCTACTTTGGGAATCTTCTAGAAAGTTGTGTACTAGTACTTTCGAAGGTCCTGAAAAAGAATCTGAATTCAAAATCGGCTAGATATTAACGGTTGGCTGGAAATTTCAGCTCAAAAATCCGCCGAAAAGCGCCTCTATTTAAGGCGACCCCGGCCAGTGGGAACTACAGGTCGAGTGGCCAAGTGGTTAGTGGCGTAGGTAGCGTAAGGGTGTTTCGAGGAAGGTATACCAAGGTTCGACTCCCGACACCCTCAAAACGTTTTTTACATTTCTTCAAATGATTCTCAAGCTTTCTAGAATGACACAGATAATTCCGAAAGAAGCAAGTCATTTCGATTTGGTAAATTTTTTTTATAAATTAACAATGTGTTGGTACAATCGTGAAACTCGATTACCAAATGATCATAACAGAAATAATCTTCGCACCAACGACAGAAAAAGAAAGAAGTGATTGGACAGCCGGGAGATCCACAATCTCTTGCCACGTCCCTTGGGAAGAAAAGTTGTGCCGGAGTCTTGAATGGTGCTGGACGCGGAACATCATATCCGGAGGCGTGCCAGGCATATTGCACCCATCCTTGTAAGTCCGGATGTTGGAGTTGGTGCCATACGATGGAAAGTAACTGAATATTGGGATTTTTGATCAATTATTTTTGGATTGCTCGAAACGAACCCGCAGAATAGCATCCCTCTGGTGTACTTTATGATCTCCTCGTGTCAACTGAGCATGGCCGGTGATCGTCTTGATGACTTTTTTGAAAGCTCCAAAAATACCAACATCGCACGGTTGGATTTGCCCAGTTGATCCTGGCGGAATGATATGAATCTTGACGTTGTTTGTAGCCGGGCGAACTGAATCGATTGCTGTTTTGTCTCTCCAACTCGTCCAAGAATCCACAAGAAGAACAGAGTTTTTGGGCATTTTCGGATCGAAATAGACTTTCTCGAAGAATACTTTCATCAGATTCTTCGTCATTATGTGACTTGTATGACAAGTCACCACGATGTTGTTGGCTTCGAAGTGTCCTTTCGTCGCTGGGAATCGCCCATTTGGTTCTTTGAGATTGATGTAGAGCTTTTCGAACAGTTTGCCATCCGCCGAAACTATCGGCATCACAGTATAAGAATGGGTGACAGATGAAGCGCATTGAACAACACAAGGAACGTCTTTGACTCCTTTGAACGTCAGAGTTCGAGCCGAATGCATTTCGATTTGAAACCCGCTCTGATCGCAATTGAAAATGTTTGCTGGGCTATAGAGACGGAAATCCGGATTGACTTTGGCAACAAACTCCTTCGATTGTTTTTCGATTTCGGCGCGGTTCAACGAATTGAGCATTTCGAGCATAACATTGGCTGACTTCATCTCCTTTTCATTAAGAGTAGGGCGTTTTGGACTTCCCTTCCAATGGGCGTTAACATAGTCCAGCACACGATCGGCGGCATCCGATGAAGAATCCATCAGTTACAGGCAATGTAGAAACACAAAAACAAACGAAAAAAGGAATAAAAGTGATTAATAATGAAGAAACGCGCTATATATATGCTCTCAACTGGGCTCTAGAAAGTTCTAGCTTCTTGCTAGATTTTTCTGGAATTATCTGTGCCATTCTAGAAAGCTTGAGAATCATTTGAAGAAATGTAAAAAACGTTTTGAGGGTGTCGGGAGTCGAACCTTGGTATACCTTCCTCGAAACACCCTTAGGCTACCTACGCCACTAACCACTTGGCCACTCGACCTGTAGTTCCCACTGGCCGGGGTCGCCTGAAATAGAGGCGCTTTTCGGCGGATTTTTGAGCTGAAATTTCCAGCCAACCGTTAATATCTAGCCGATTTTGAATTCAGATTCTTTTTCAGGACCTTCGAAAGTACTAGTACACAACTTTCTAGAAGATTCCCAAAGTAGATATATTCTGAAGTCCCTTGTAAAAATCAAAGATGTTGAAAATTCAAAAACCACAAGAAACCGAAAATTAATTCGGAAATTCAGATCATCTAGGCTAGAAAAACTCCAGGAAAATAAATTTGAAAAATAAGAAAATGCAACAAAACAACAACATCTGATCAGTCAGTCCAGAAGGTGGACCTTCTTCTTCTTCTCTCCACAAGAAAGGGACCTTCTTTTTTGTTCGTTTTCTTTTCTCCTTGTCTCTCCTCTCAACCTTTCTGCGTCTCTTCATCTCTTCCCAACACTCTTTTGTTTGTCAACACCGGTGTTGGTTTTAGGGGGTTGAGAGAATTGGTTGTTTGGGGCCTTGTCTCTTCGTCTCTTCATCTCCCACACTCTCTCACCCTAACCCTAAATCTCGAGATGAGGTCGACGGATATGTCTATGCAATCGTCCTCTCTCTCTCTCCCTCCCTATCCAACCTCCTCCGCAACAAGCAGCACAAACTGTTGCATGTACTGTCTATTAGGATCGCGAGGGGGGATAAAGAGGAGGAGGATATGATGTAAATGGAGGAGAAGAGGTTATTTGTATTTGTCTCTCTTCTTCTGCAGGCATTCCACGTCATCTTATTTACTTAAGGGCAGAAGGTCAATGAAGAAGTCAACGAAGAAAAAGAAGAAGTCCCTGATGAACGGTGGCACAGATGCTCAGTTTATTGAGGAGAAGGTGAAAAGGAAAGGATGATATTGCGAAATTATTTGACAGGAGGTAGGTAGACGACATTCAAAAGGTACTCAAAATTTCAGAAAGTGCAAAAGGAAGGTCAAAATGGGGTCAGCTGTAGAGTGTATGTGATTTTATCTTGAGGGAGTGGAGAGGGAAGAGTTAGAGAGAAAGTGAGACTGAAAAGTAGAGAATATCAGAAGTATTACAGACATAGAGAAAAACCCAGATTTGAAAACTTACTGTAACAGAAAAGTTATATATTTTTCTAGGTCTAATTACTTTTGATGGGAGCTCTTCAACGACCTGTTTTAATTAATTAATCAACCAAATTTCTTAAAACACTGTTTCAAAAAGTTCAGAAGTTTAGAGTGGTAAATTAAAAGACAATGGGATTGGTTTTTTTTAGATTCAAAGGTTTGGAGGGTTTTGGATAATGTAGTTGAATACAAGCCTAAGTTTCAGAAACATTTCCTATCCGGTCTCCTGGAAGTTAAGGAACCACAAAAACCGTTTGAACCTACTCAAAATCAAAAAGTACCGTTTCAAAAGGCTCAGAAAACTACGAGAAGTAATAAGCAGTGATAAATGCCACATATCGAAAAATATGTCAACGACAATATTAATTGACAGAATTTTTATCAAAACTTATGATCCCCATGAAACACACTTTTACCAAAACCTAGAAGTACTGTTTCAGACAAGTCAGAAGACTACGAAAAAAAAAATCAGGAGAGATAATTGTCACGGATCGCTAAACTGAATAGTTTCCAAAACTAATTTTCAGAATGATTTTCAAAAACTATGTTTCCAATGAAACTTGACTCGAAATTCTACAAAAGTCTAATAGAACTGTTTCAAGAAGTTCAGAAGACTAAGCAATGAATTCAGCTGAGCTCCGTTTAATGGATGGTGAAGTAATAAAATGAATTTTCAATAGTTTATTTTCAGAATCCTAAAACCACTTTTTCGCTTACAACCCTTCTCTCAAATATCAAATCCCCGGGCTACCGTAGTACACGAAGAATCACAAACTAAAGTATTCCATTGGATGATTAGTCTAAGCTTTGATGACACCAATACCAAAACATCTTACATATCTTCCACCACGCCCCATCATCATCTTAAGAAGCAAACATTTTGATACAAAATGAGCAATAGTGAGGTGAGGTGGTTGAGGATAAGAAGGGAGATTAGATTAGTAACCAATTGGAAGAAGAAAAGTCACTTTCAAGTCATAGAGGGGAGATCAAAGAAAACAAGTAAACATATTTACATCGTTAGAAATCATGTCACTTTGTCTTTCCCTCTCCAAAAAAAAATGATTCAGAAAAAACAAAAAGAAAACAAAAAAAAGTGAAAGTGAGAGAGCCGTTCCAAAATATTTTGTGTATATGTGTATGTGTGTGGTATTTCGAAGCTCCACCCACTCTCCGCGATCGGAAAAAGAAACACAAAGAGAGAGAGAGGGAGAGAATGGAAGAGGTAGAAGGGCGGTGCCTGTACTCTAGTGCACACACACTTTTCGTCTTCCGAAGGATTGGAAGGATCCAATGTGGCTGTGTGTGATGCACCAGTTAGCAACCTCTTTTCTAAATACACACACTGTGTTTTTGGTTTTTTTTGCGGGACTAAAGAGAAGAGAAAGAAAGAAAGTTGGTGGGGAGGAGGATGATCATATTGAACTCCAAAACTATGCGACAACAGACTTTGTACTTTTTGGGGGGATCCAAAGAGGAGAGGTTATAGTACAGGAACACTTGATAGCGAAGAGTTTCTGTCCTAGACAGAAGAAGGTGATTTTGATTGTTTGATCAAGAGAAGAAGGTGCCAAAGTACTACTAGGAATGGATAGTCCATTGTAAAAAAGAAGTTTATTGGTGTCAAGAAAAATCCTCTCAGTTGAAACGTACTTGAAACAGGAACGACAGTTTTAGAATCTCAAGAAAGGCACAACCCTGAAATTGCTACTATTAGGAGTGCACACTCTTCGAATTAATGTAAAACTCTAATAGAAAGGCATGACAAAACGGCAACAATGATTAAGTCGAAGGAATTGAGCTGGGAAATAATCCTCTCAATTAGAAACATTTTTGAAACGTGAATCACAGTTCCAGAATCTCAAGAAAGGCACAACCCGGAAATTTCAGCTATTATTTGTTCAAGAGGGATTTACAACCAATGATTTCAAAAGCATCGTGTCGACTCACTATATATCGGGGATTTATTGTAGGTTTAGGCCCACTTTTTGTCATTTCGTGGAGATTGTTCTAGAATTATTTATTATTAGTGATTTCACGGATAGTCTAGGAGATGGCAGAGGAGGCTTACAGAAGTTGGACAGTTATTGGTAACGCTATGTTTCTACTTTCTATTATCATCATGGAGAAACAGGAAAACAATTCGAAATGAATGCGGACCAATTGATGAATCAGAGTAAGAAGCTGCATTAATGAACTAATTGAAACAGAAATGAATTCTAGAAAAAAGTATAGGGAAGCTCTCAAATGGGTGGAGCTTCTTAAGAATTAGGATCACAGAAAAGTCACAGACTGTTGAAAACTAGCAAACTTTTTCTGGGTCCCGGAGTCTTCTCTAAGGTTTCAGAAATAGAGATTTGGTAGTCTATATGCTTCTCTGAAAAAATCTCAAGTTTCTAGCCTTCCCTGGAGCCTGAGAGTCTGGAAATCT
>GL380307.1:25344-49207 GCA_000143925.2 Caenorhabditis brenneri | reverse complement strand
AATAAGTTACGATTTCATGATCTTGATAATTCCATTCGGTGGGAATTATATAAGGTATGAGATGAATTGGTATGGTGTTTTGTGAGTTAATCTTATCTCGAGTTTTTCATGTTCAGTAAATCGAAATTCCATGATATTTCTCCTGTGAATCTAGGACAGCAACTTGAAAAATTTTATCATGTTTCGTGAAGCTTTGAAAAAAACGTTTCGTGAAGCTTTGAAATTCATGCTCTTTTTCTGATTAATCGGTCCACGCTCCCAAGTCGAACTCAATCGAAGGGGGTTCAAACTCATCAGAGCCATCTAATGCTGTAATTTCAGGTATTTCTTTTGATTTCCAGCTTTCTGGAAAACCGAATGAATCACATTGTTTCTCCTGCAATTTCTCGGTTATCAGCCGAAAGTATTGCCAACAGTATTTACAGTTTCAAGAAACTTTTGAAAAATCTTTATGCCCATTGCAGTTCTGTTTGGAGACTTTTCAGTTTTGGAAAAAAAAAGTCTGAAATTTCGTTGCAACCAACTTTTAAGCATTTTCCGTTCCATAACTTTTATTTGAGTTCTAACTTTTTTCTATTTCTTGATTACCACTTCCCCACTTGTTGCCTAGCTCAAAATAATGCAACATTGCCATTATCTATTCAGCCTTTTCCTCCCCTCTCCTCCTTCTACTTTTTCCATGTTTTGCAATTCTGAAGAGGGTGGCTCCTAGGGATCTCCATCTCTCAAATGTCAATTTGTTGTTGTTTACTCTCCGTTTTTCGCTTCTTCTTTTTCTTTTTTTTCGAGCTTTTTCTAAAAGTAAACAAATTGAAAAAGCATAGAAAATGCATAGAAGCGAGAGTAGAAGAGAGAGAGAGAGAGAGAGAGAGAGAGAGAGAGAGAGAGAGAGAGAGAGAGAGAAATGCTTTCCTTTTGTACTTTGAGATCCTCTGGGCACTTTTAGGAATATAAAAATAAAGGGATTAATCCGAGAAATAAAGGTTGAAGAACAACTAATAAAAGGGATTATAACGTGTTAATATAGTTGGATGAATACATATTTAGTATCTTCTATTTTCAGCTCATCTCTCCCTTGTTACGAAATGTGCACTTTTTAGAGTTTGAGAGCTTAAATTTGATCTTTGGGGGACAAGGGACGTTTCTGCAAGGGAGATGGATGGAGATACATTGAAATGGGGTTAAAGGACAAGGGATAACGATGCAAAAAGGGACCAGAAGTTCTCAAAGTGCACTGGGATTTTTTTTGGGGTCGACGTCGCGCAGAGGAATTGTCGATAAGATGAATACAAACATGTCGAAATTAAGCAAAAGTAACGCTTAAGAAACTGAAATAAATTGAAATAATCAAAAGAGGTTGTGTGCGTAAAATTTTTGAGTTTCAGTGTGGTTTTTTTTTAACCAGAACAGATATAAAATATTCCATTAAGCCTTTGAAGACCGAGTGTTCCGAAGACTACTGTTATAACAAAATTTTTTCTGTTAAACTACGTATCACCACTACAAACCTGTAACCTTCTTTATTTCACACATTCTCGAAGCCGTAACTTCTTTTCCTTGAGCTCATTTTTGGCTCATTTTCAAGTCAGTGTTATTTTGTAACAGTTCTTTGCTGCGTTAAAAATGAAGTTTGAGTGAAGGAACTGTCGTAAAAAAATTCTCAGTTTCCAAAACTCAATTTGAAAATAGGATAGAATTTCGGATGCTAAACCATTTGATGTAAAACCAATTTATCGTGTGGAAATAATAGGAAAGCCTGAAATTGGAACCTGCAAAAGCTTACTGGAATAGCATTGATGAAACAATAAAATTAGATGGTGTTCTTGAAACTGCAGTTTTTTTGAATCAATTATTTTGAAGCAATGATCAAGTGTATTATCACTAGCATCTTCTACCTTAGTCTTCACGCTTCCCCAAAACAGTTAATATTGTTGTCAGGAACGTACCATCACATCGAGACTACTGCTTTACCATTAGAGGTAAATATATAAAGTCCGTGGAACTGCTAAATAGTTCAACACTTCAAATAACCAGGAATATCAACTTTTTGATGTGTGGAGGCACTAGATATTGGATTTCTCAAATGGGCAATCTCTCATTGCGGAAGGATATGGTTTTTTTTTATTTTACTGATTGGATTTGATTCATCAGTAACATGAAATATATAATATTCTAGTAACAATCCTGAAACAGGTGAGAATGTATTTGAACGAGATCTGCAATGTCGGAATAAGGAAATCTGCGTCTTGAAACCCTACTTCAACGAATTTCCTGGTTTGAAGTGATTGACTAGAAGCTATAAACCAGCACGTGGTAAGATGAAAATCAGTGTATGCTTCCCGAGGAAATCATACTCGTGAACTACGAAGAGGGCTTATTATCATCATTCACAGCATACCTTCATTCAAAACTATACTGAAACTGTAATTTTCAACCAAGTAGATTAACTAACTTTCGAAGTTTTTGAACTCCCAAATGTGTGATAAGTTCTTGTTGATGACAGCCTACGAGGAATCATTGTTTAAGCCGCACAGTACCTGTACCAGTATGTACCACGAGGAGAGAGAAACAATTGTAGCAATTTGGAAACAAGTACAAGCAGAATATCTTTGGTGGTGAACAGATTACTGAAAAACGGAGAGAATAAAACATAATGAGCCTTCAAATTCATGTATCATATAAAAACCGCAGTGTAAGCATGTTCCAATAAAAAACTACATGATGTAACAGTTTTTTTTTGAATATTTACATTCCACTGTTATGTGAAACCACTGAGTTATTGTTGACTGGAGTATGTGAGCCACAAATCAGTCAAAAAAATAATGTAGTAGGAGACCGTCTTTGATAATTTACATCATGAAGAAAACGTAATAGATTCTATTTCGGTCTACTTTGATTTCTCACTGATATGGAACTGCATATTATGTAATCGTTGATTCAAAATTTACGAATAAACGACTCTATCCCATGAGAGATTAGCCTTCTAGAGTATATCTCTATTTGACTCTGTTCTGAAACCGAGCATTTTGTTCCCGTTTCTACTACTCATAAAGAAAAAAGCATAAGAATAAGTAACAATATGAGTTTGCTAAATCTTCATCCGAAGCACCGTCAGCCACAGAAACAAGTTTTTAATACAATCAAAAGACTCATCGCAGTGAAAAATTGTTCTTATGAAAAAGGGCATACAGAAACAGTATTCATTAAAAATATACACTCCATTGTTATGTGAATTATTGGTTCAAAATTTGTGTTGACTGGAAGCTGTGATCCACAAATTGGCACGGAAAAAACGATAGTAACGATTTTCGAATCAAGAGGAAACTGGAGTACATAATTCAGATGCTCAAGTATTCTTTTTCAGTATACCACAATATCACACTATTCCGAAACTGTATATTTCGTAAAAGATGTATCCAATTTTTGCGAAAAGCTAATCTACAGAACGAACAATCAGTCTTCTACAATCTGCTCCTATACTT
Organism: Caenorhabditis brenneri; assembly: GCA_000143925.2. Taxonomy (NCBI): domain Eukaryota; kingdom Metazoa; phylum Nematoda; class Chromadorea; order Rhabditida; family Rhabditidae; genus Caenorhabditis; species Caenorhabditis brenneri. The sequence continues at coordinate 45,725 of GL380307.1, read as the reverse complement.
CACAATGTTCTGAAACCGAACATTATATTTCTTCTTTAACTACTCTCCATAAAAAAGATACTGAAGAAGCTCGTTACCATCACCAATTACCCTTCTAAAGTATACCTTTACTTCACAATGTTCTGAAATCGGGAATCATATTTCCACTCCAACTGCTCATCAAGTAAAAAAGCAAAAGGATAAGAAACATTTTGAACTTTCCAAAACTCCAAGTGTTCGCAACAAAAACAAATCACGACGAACATACAGTTTCTCAAGTACATTCGATTTCCGAAACAATCCTCATTGTCTCATGTTAACCTTTGCTCTCCTCCCGCTTGTAACTCCTCCGTGATCTTCACAATATCCGTTCGAAAACTCCGGGTGGGTGGGTGGAAGATTGAGTTACCAGATTGGGAAGGAGTTCAACCTAGAAATTTAAATGGACTTGGTATAAAAAAATAAGTAGGTTTCAATAAACTAATATAGAACCTGACTATAACTGGAAACCAATGTCATTATCTTCTTTTCAGAGATTTTTTGGATGGAAACTATATAAGAAACATTGCAACGTTACTATATATTTGTAAATTAAAGTTTCAATGACACAGTAAAGAAACAGTAAAGTATGTGGATCCACTCCTTGCTCTGGCTAATCTTCAAAAATTACATCAAAACTAGAACACAAAGTCACATTTTGCTTTGCCTTTTATGAGTTGTAAATCACGGCCGCCTGACCTAATGACCTGCCACCACGCGTCTTCTTTTCTAAGAGACGCACATTATTCAGACTGCATGTCCCGGTGGCCGAGTGGTTATGGCGTGAGACCTTCAGGGAGTCTCATTGGTTCTACCAGCGCGGGTTCGAATCCCGCCCGGGGCGAAATCTTTTTTGTTTGTTTTCTGAATGTTTTTTTTATGCAGTTTTATTTTCGTGTCGGTAGGTATCAAGAAAAGTCCCTGTGAGCTGTAGAATAAAACAAAAACCCTTGTTCATAGAAACTATGCTCTGAACAAAATGTTCGGTTTCTTGATCTGGGTTTTTATGGATCGATTTCTATTGTTGTAATATATTTCTTGCTGAAACAACTGCTCTTTGAGTTTATATCCATTATTCCGAGTTTCCCATATAGGTTCTCGACGCAATTGGCACGCAATCATTTAGCAGAGCGGGGCCAAATCAAACCCCTAATTTTTTTGCTATTCTCCAACTCCAGTGAAATGAAATGAAATCACGGTCTCCTATCTCTCTATTTGGTACAGATTACATCATTAACGCTGGAATGTCACGATAAATAAAAATTCACGCGTTTTATATATTTTGTACTGAGACCAGATTATTTTAATTGCTCACGGCCTTCAGAACTAAAATTTTGAAAATCTGTTCTGTCAGAGTTGTTCAGAACACCATTTGCTACATAGGTATGTTTTTTTGTATTTTTACGACAAATAGTTCTGGAGAATTTTTGACTGGAAGATTAGCACTAAAAATCAACAGAAAAACAAGATCTTTTTGCCAGGATCAAAATATCAGGCTAGAAGTTAGATATACAAAAAACGTAACCTGACAGGGTTGTAGAAAACTGTTTGCACTACATTTTGAGCTATTGACTGACTGATTTGGTTCGAAATGGGCTGAGTAATTTTGACTTTTGTGAAGGCATATTTGGTTTCATTTTTTCAAAGTACCTCATAATAATACAAATGAACTATTGGTCGTCTCGTATGAACCCAGAACAAAACTAAGAGTTGTTTGAATTTTCAGAGTATGGGTCGAAATAAAAAGAAGCTCAATCAAAAAATCCAACAGCTGGAAAAAGCAAGGCAAACTCTTTGTAAAGTCAAAAAACAAACAGCAGTTGAATACCGTAGAGAAATCTCCAATCTTACCCTGAAAGTTTCCGAAATCCTGTTCGATCTGTTCGATGCCGGACAAATTTGGAAAGCAGAAAAGTGAACATTTTACCACTCAATTTCCCTCGTTACGTGGACTAATTTTGAATAAATAATTATTAAAAAAAGAAATCGCGAAAAGTTTTTCACCGTGAACTAATGACGACGAAATACGTAATTTGTACCAAATAGAGAGATAGGAGACCGTGAAATGGATATCGCAGTTGAAATCGTAATTTCCAAAAATATCAAAAATTTGTGGTTTCTCTGGCTTTTTCTTTACTAACGGCAGATTGAGCATCCTCTCTAAATCAAAATTCTGAAACTTTGAAAATTTTCGGTTTCATAATCTACAGAAACTGAGTTTTTTGATTGAGAGTTGATAAATTTTCACTTCAAATGACCACTGTTCCTCATCTTTGCCTATTTACCGTCTCTTTTTCAAGTGGTCACTACCATGCTCTTCGGAGTAAAAACCCCAAAAAATAAGCTCATTTGTCTCTCTCTCTCTCTCCCTCATCAACACAAACAGTTTGTCATATCTTTTTTCCTTCCCTCCTACCATCCTTTTCTCGAAAAGATGGTAACTTAATATTTGCTTGCTCGACGAAAACGGAAATGAAAAGTCGTCTTTCCCCTCAAGTACCGGTACCTCTGAGGTCACAACACTAGACAAACTCTCACACCCTCTCGAATTCGAATCTCGAATCGCCGTTTGACCATCTGAGAGAGATAGAAAGAGAAAAGACACAATAAATTATGAAGCTTCTTCTTTTTCTTCTTCTTTTATTCCAGAATTCTTTCTCTTGGCCTCATCACATCATCCCTCTTTCCTATGATCTTTTATTCAAACTTCCAATTCATGAATTCAATGGATTCACTGGATCCATGGTCCTTCATTTTAACCTATCCTCCCTTTCCGATAATATCACTTTGGACGCGGTGGATTTGCATTCTTTTCGGAATATTTCTTTGATAAGATCTGCGGATTTGACGGAGCCATCATTAAAATCCATCAAGATACTGAAGGAAACTGTGGAGTTCAAATTCGAAAAATCACTGTTTCCAGGACAATATTTATTGACTATCGGTGAGTACGTTTATTTTGTAATGGTTCCCATGGAAACTTTCATCAAAATGTATTCAAGAAGCTACGGGAACTTTCTCTGCTTTTCTGCGTGGGTGTGGTGTAGCGTGAAGCATTTCTGGACTTTTGAATACCGTAACGCTAGGTGCGTGAACACTGTGCGATGCAACACGCTGCCGCAAAAATGCAGAAAACGTTTCCTGAAGTTTCCTCATAGCTTTACTGTTCTACGACTTTGAATAATAGGTATCTTGAAAAGTGGGTTCGCTCTAGGCTCAATTTTTTTGCATAAGAATTTTTTTCCCGCCAATCGCATATCAGTGAAGTGTTGTACGAGTGATTGGTCACAGTCTAATTGAACTTTTTTCTGCTCTTCCACATTATCGCTGACATGAAACCGAAATTTTTCTGTGAAATACCATACATTTGTTTGCTAAATATACTGTTTCAACATGTATATTTGGTTCGGAAACCTATTTAGTTATGATTAATGATGTGTTCGAAGTCTGATACAATATTCGCGATTTCAGAAAAGTTTCAAATCGGCCTTATTTTCTTTCACACCTAATAGACTTTTCACTTTAAATTTTTTTTCAGGAGAATACAACGGACGAATTGGGAATGCATCAGAAGCTCTATTCGAACGAAAGAAACCTCTTCTGTACACTACTCATCTTCAACCAAATCATGCTCGGAGACTATTCCCTTGTATTGATCATCCAGCTGTCAAAGCTCTATTCCGTCTTTCGATTGTTCATCCAACTGATACTGTTGCTCAGTCGAACACTATCGCTATGGATGTGCACGTTGAAAACAGAAAGTGGCAGAGGACAATCTTCCAGGCGACGCCTCTTCTTCCAGCATATTTGGTGGCGTTTTCAGTCATGCCGGATTCGAATTTGCAGGTGAGAGACCAAGAAGAGCGAAAATTGTTAAATGTCATCAGTTTATGCTATTTCTGCAACGGAAATAGTTTGCCATGGCTCTAAAAGCTGTCTTGAAAATATCCAGCAAAAATTGTCTTCACATCTTTAATTTATGTCATTTGTGAAACGCGGAATAATTTTCCCGAGTACGAACAGTTTTAGAGCAATTGATTTTCATATCGGAAAAACCATGAGAAATTAAGGGAACTTGAAACTTCAGAACTTTCAGAACCGCTTGGAACAGTGATTTTTGGTTCTTTGTTGACAAATATTTATCATTTTTCACTGCAGTCCATTTAAAAACTAAATTTCAAAAAATAAACAAAGAAGCTGTAAAAGTAAACAAATAGTAGTACTACAAGTGAAAAAAGAAAACAAGAAGGTGTTATTGTGGATGAGTAACCAATGCTCACTAACTTACATTCAAAATAAAAACAAAAACAAAAGGAAAGGAACACTTTGAAAAGAGAGACGTTATATTTGCATGTTATTCTAGATCCCCTCTCTCCTCAACTGTTTTTGTTTATTTACTTTTGCTTCGTTGAGCAGAGGAAAGGTTCCTGCCATTACAGATCGGGAAAACATAAGTTTTTGGGGTGTTTTGGAAGAATGGGGACTGAATATGAGGGCAAAAAAGGAACAAAGCTGTTGAAAAGTGAGAACTTTTACGTGGTTGTGAAACTGTAAATTTTTGAAAGTTTTTATTCAGTGTTGAATGGCTTGAAAACGACTGGGATAGTCTTTTTCTTCTTCAACTCCATTTTCAAAGCGAAATACGGCGAATTTTTTCAGTTTTTTCAAAGTTGGAATTGAAGTTGATACTGTTTGAGAATCAGGAAATTCATGATTACTTGGACACTGATTCCACAACCGTTCAACAATCAACTTATCAAGTTCCTTCAAAATCAAACAAACAATGAAAAGATACTGAAACACTGAACATTCGAGATTTGAAAATATAACGCTATACTGCTTCATACCTTCATTAATATGTTCAGTTTTGAGAGCTTTTATAGTAATGCCATCATTTAGATTTCATTGTCTTCCCTCAGTTGCTATACAGGGCAGCTTCACGCTCAGAAGGAGTATTTACAGTGATCAGTTTGCTTTGTATCCATCGTTTCTCTTTACAATAACTGAGTTCCTAAATGTTATGAAACATACGTTTTTTTGAATTTTTTGATGTCAATCGAGAAACTACACAATTATTATTTTCGCTTAATCCGAATATGAAACTAGGAGAAAGATTATGGCTCATTGATCAAACGACACTATTTGAATTTCTCTATCAAGGATTATCCTGGTTCAAAAAAGTGAGAGCTTGAGCATTCATTGAAGCAGTGAATAATAACGTAAGAACATCAGCTAGAATCTTACCAACTTGCTGGAAAGCTTGAAAAAATTAGGAAGAAGATGAAAGACAAATACAATTCTTCTGTTGTTTCGGGTTTTAAACAAACATTATTGCCTGTTTCACTGTTCTATTTAATTCCATATCGCATAGTTAGATTTACTCTGAACCACGAAAGACAGATTTTTCAGCTCTCCCGTCAAACTTCTTTCGGTGTCACCGTCCGAGTGAATGGCGAATCTCGTGCAATCGTTCTTCGAGTTTTGGATTGTGCTCTCGCTAGTTTTGAGATCCTAGCTGGTTTAATTGATGTTCCATTGCCATTGAATAAGGTGAGCTGAAAAATTTTCAGTTTCAATGGCATTATAGGGAGCTGAAATTTGATCGTATCGATATTATAGAAAAAGTGTAAGGAAATACTAAAAATACGAAATAGCTTTCAAAAGCCTTTCGGTTTCACATTTTCGATTAATCCCTATTTTTCTACTCAACTTCAATATGATTTCGTCATCTTCTTTTCAGATGGATTTCATTCTCGTTCCGGATTACGATGGTGGAATGGAGAATTGGGGACATATCACTGTGTCAGAGACTTTGGCCACTTCTGGAGATGATGCTCATTTGATTTATCTGGTACGTCACAACCTTTTCCGGAATGTGTTTTGTGAAAGTTATGTACACTTGAGCATAACAAGAAACTTTTTTTCCGGTTTCGCTATTTTGACTTAGATTGTTGTTTTTTACATTCCTCATTCCTCAAGTGACTACAAAATCTATCAGAAAAGACACGAAATTGGAACAGTTTTTTTCGATTTCATGCACTTTACTTCAACCATAATAATGTTCGTGTACTGTGCTAATATAAGCAAAACTTCTCCAGATCGCCCATGAAATCGCCCACCACTGGATCGGAAATCGTGCCACTATCGATTCATGGAACTGGATTTGTCTTCAAGAAGACCTTGCTGATTGGATGGCTCTGAAAGCAGTGAAGGCATTGCTAACTGATGAAATCAGACTCCAAAGATTCCAATTGGCACAATACGTAGAGATTCAATTGGTCGAAGACTTTTTGAGCCCGGGACACTCTTTGTATATGCCATCGAAGATTAATCAAGAGTTGGTGAGTATACCTTGGAAGGAAATGTTTATTATGGTTTAAAACTACGTCAAATAACTTTTTTCCTGATAGAAAAAAGTTATAAAGTTTAAAATTCTAAACCACTAAATCCCAAAAATTATTCTAGAACTTCTGCAGATTCTGAAACATCAATTTCTCAAATTTTCGAATTTTAGATAAACCGTCACTGCTATCTCAAAGGAGTAGTTCTTCTGGACACCCTGGAATCAGTAGTCGGAGAACAATTCATGTATTCCGTCATAAAATCCTTGGTGGCATCTCATTCCACTTTCAATTTGACCACATTCACTTCCTACTTTGATCAAATTCGAGTGGATCGAAATGCCACTGTTGGACAGGTTAGTTTTCTAGATTCCACCAAGACAACGATTCCATTAGTATGTTTTTTTTTCTCCAGCAATATAAAATAATTAACCAAAACCGAAACAAATTGTATTTTCAGATCTATGAATACTGGTATACAACTGGAGGTTATCCATCAATTCTCGTTGAAAACAATGGACCATCCTCTCGTCTTCAGCAACTTTCCAAGCCTTTGTGGCCTCTGAAAATGACCTCAACCTTGTCGATTCCTCAGTTTGTCTTCTCTGAATCCATCGTATTCGCTTCAGAATCAGCACCTCTTCTGGTGAATCTCAACTTCACTTCTTTCATGAGAGTTAATTATGATTCATTGACATGGACTGCTATATTCAAGTAAGGAATAGTTAGAGAGAGTTTCAAACGAAGATAAAATTACAGATATATGTTCGAGGAGCCCGAGTTATTCTCAGCTGTTGGTCGTGCTCAATTGGTCTCCGATTTCTGTTATTTCTATGCGAATGACGGTGTGGAAAATGGAAATATTTTGAAGGAGGCTGTCGTGGATATGGTGAGTTTTTTTATTTCAATAGAATCATGAATACAGGTAAAATTGAAATATTTTCTGTTTCAAGATCAACTTATATTTTTTCAGTAATTCATCATCAATACTAACTCTTCTTGACAACATTCTTATTCCAGGTATACGCAAAACCGGAGTTCTTCGAACTCTGTGATTGGAATCTTTATTGGTGTCATTCTCGATCGGATCAGTCTCTATTCTCACAAGTTGTTCGTAGTTTGGCTCTTCGTTTCTCTTCAGCCACCTTCGAATCGTCAACGGCATTCGGATGTAAAAATGGAATGGCAGCCAGGAATATGAATCAATTCTGCGAGAAAATATTCGGAAGAAAGTGCATTTAATTTTGAGTTTTTTTTTCATTTATTTTCATTGATTTTCACATGCATCTCAATAGCGAATCTAGTCCAAAATCCAGTTGAAGCTGTTCGATTACCGGTCTTTCCTTTTTCAGTTTTATATTTTTTACTTATGATAAACTTTCGGTTTTTTTTTTAATTTTTGTCGAATTATAAATGTTTTCATGAAGATTTTATAAGAAATCATAACCAAAAAAAAGTATTGAATCAAAATTTTTCTTTCCGAAATAGAAGACTTGAAACGAGTCATACTTCACTTGTGACTTTTCTCAAGGAACAACTTTTTCCAAAAATTTAGGTTTCAAAAACATGTTTTCAGAACTGAATAAGTTTTATTTTCAGTAGATCCATATGCCATATATCCTATATCGTATGCCATATATCAAAAATCCGTATGCCATATCAAAAAAAAAGAGTTTTGAAAAACTTACCACAAAAAGTTTCCGTTACAATAATAATTCATGTTTGTATACATTTTGCAGATACTGATTTGTTCCTTTGACGTATTTTTTAATTCAAATCTCCCAAGTCTTATCGTAAAGTTGTATACTTGAACTTCAGTAAATAAAAAAAAGCTGAATTATATAATTTTTCAGTTTCAGCGAGCTTTGATAAAAGTTAATGGCAGGACTACTCAATATCAACGTGTATTCGAATGCCTGAATTTCGGATCCTCAATTTTCTAATCAAATCTTGGAAGAACCTGCTGATTTATGAATTATCTGAAGCATATTTCAAAATTTTTACAAAAAAACTTGTGATAATCCAATAATGTTTCGTAACTTTCATAAGAACAAAAACACAGTTCGAAATTACTTATGGCTGTCCACGACCAATTTCGATCAAAAAACATTAAATATAAGGGTTTGAATCATTCAAGCTTCTGTTCAAACGACTTCATGGATCTTGTGTTTTGAAAATGTGTGTCCAAAGAAAAAACTTTCATTGATATACTCTTCAATACGTTTTCTCAACTAACCCAAAAAATGAGCCTACTGTTTCAACAATCCGACTTGTTTGCAGGACTACTTCCTCATTTGATAACGCCTTGTAATTGTAGTTATGGGGAGTCCATAAAATCCATAAAATTCAGACAAAGTCTAGTTTTGAGGCCTAATTCGCGATTTGAGTATGATAACACTGCTATTGAAACAAGAAACACACAAACTTGAAAACTTGACAATAAATTCGCAGATTGATATTTCTCTCTTTCTCTGAAATCCAGGAGTTTTAAGAGTTTCCGCGGATATGAGCTATAATTGAAACAATATGTCGTTTCAACTTCAACTTTAACAATTTGGGAGCATGAATTTTCACCCGACGCATCGAGCCTTCAAGTTTTTCTAGCTTTAAATGGCGTATCGTAAACAGTAAAATTCCATCCTCTTCAAGAAATCACTAATCTGAAACGTTAGAATAATTCGAGACACAACACGATATTCATAAATGAAAGTCTTCAGCATCACCTGTTTGCCACGAGCTAACGCCGCGATTTATACAGTTAGATCGCGGTGTTCGCGAGTGCCAAGCAGGTAGAACGGGACCTTTTTGGGAGAAGTGGACGAAACAATATTCAGGAAGGTCATGCATGAGAATGATTTTCTGTTCCAGGAGGAGCATGTGGGTGGGATGGTCTTGAAAACAATATTTCTGACTAGTGTTTTTCTAGAATCGTTATGTTTCAAGAACTTGTTATTAAAATTTTTAGCAGAATGTATTGTTTGGTGGGTTCGAAACAGTGAGAAGTAAATATGGAGGAAAATTACTTCGTTCAGTACAATAGCTTCTCAAAATTTTTCGAACAAGATTATCCGTTTCAGTGACTCGTCATCAATGTTAACAAATAGTCATAAATCAATGACGACTTCATGCTTATCGACACATCAATCCGTCGATTAGGGTTCGAAAATCGGATTCTTAATAGTCTATTTCTTTTATTTTTTCAAACATAGGCGATTGAGTTTGGTAATGGTTCCGAAAATTTGCAGGTTTGTCCTCGGTTCGAACTGTTCAGAAATATCTACAGTCAAAGCCTTAAAGTAATTACCCGTTTCAAGTTGTCCATAATTTCTGAAGCTCCAGATTCCGGAACTCTCTTTTCGTGAAGTGTAGCTTTAATAGAGCTCTCCCACTGACAAGACAACACTTTTCCTAAAATTCTCTATGAATCGATAGTCTAGAAATAGATATTGATATGAGTGGATTCTCAAATTTCTAGCCTTCACTGGGGCCTGAAAGCTTGTTAATCAAAATCCGACCCCGCCCGCTGGGTGTTATTGCACAATCGACGTGTTGTTTTCAGATGCAATTTTCCAGACGCCCCAGTGATAACTAGAAATTTGTGAAACAACTCACGTGCTCCATCCCAATATTATTTTTCTGTTCCTCATAATTGTTATTGCACAGCTCATGGAAAAAAAATACTAGTATTCACGCAAGGCTTTTATCCTTCAAAACCGTTTTTCAGCCGAAAACCACGAATCCGCTATCCCATACTTCCTACCACTCAACCCTTATTTTTCTAGCCCCTTCTATGATTTTTCAACCTATGCTGTTGCAGCTGCAATAACTACCTCGTCCTCAATTTTTATGGATTTCTTCCTTCCCTCCTTCCTTCTATTCCTCCTCCTTGAAACTGTCCTGTCCCCGTATTTGGTATGGAATGCCCCGCGCCGTGGCCATGTCCCTTTTTAGCTGCGCGCACACGCCCGTACATACAACACATACAATGATATTTGTCGGTTGCCGACGCCTCGAAATGCAAACACCTTCTCTTTTTCTCTCTCTTCTGTCCTATTTATACTGGTTACCGGACAGAAGAAAGAGAGAGAGAGAGAGAGAGAGAGAGAGAGAGAGAGAGAGAGAGAGAGAGAATGAGGGCGCAATCGCCTCCTTGTTTATGCAGGTGTATTTGTGATTTTTGTAGAAAGGATTGTTATTAATGTCGAAATGGATTGCTTGAACAGTGTCCTTTTTCAGAAAAAGCAGATGAGACTGTAACCCCGTGAATTCAGAATGTACTTGAAATCCATCGAAGAAGACGTGTGCGATGCGTCAGGTTCCACTCAAACAAGACGAAAAGATAACATCTTTGAAGAGGGGTCGCTTTTTCGAAATTCGGTAATGAAAGGAAAACGGTCTGTGGAGGAGGAAGAAGAGGGAGGGAGAATGAATGGATGTGACACTTTGAGGGAAATGATTCAGAAATATTGGTAGAGAACGAAGAAGAAGTTTATCCAAATAGAGGTCAAGTTGATATTCTTGAGTGACGATTTCTAATGATGGATATCTAAGGGTTCTGGAGGTAACCGTGGAGCCTTACAAACTGAGGTTGGATTAGCTTTCAATAGAAGTGCACCTCGGGAAACAGGGAAATTTTCAGAGTGCCTGGAATTGAACTTAGGAGGAAAAGTAGCGTTTACAGGGAAACTGAAGGGATCTTATGTTCTTGGAAGCAGGGAATGCTCTTTAGATAAAGGTTATGCAGCGATCATAACGAATCTGATGTGACAAGGTATCAGTTCAAATTTTGAGAAGCTGGATTTTAGGATGATCCTTCCGTTCGAGAAAACGCTGAGCCCAAAAGCCGAATTATTCTGAAGCCACGGTATTCTTCGCATCTGGTAAAAGCTCAGAGCCAACCTGGCAGATCATCAGAAGCTCAGCTGCGTTAACGAGAGCCAGTACTGATTCAAATTATCATTAGCCGCTTAGGATTTTTCAGCTATCTTTCGAGTCTTGAAGCGGATTCCGAACTCCTTGGAGAAGGCGTTTCAAGTAATCTGTTGCACAAAAATTACAGTTTCCTCTTTATCATTTTGGTAGAGAAGAATGTTTCGATGATTGCGATGACAACTGCACTGCGGCAAACAATGAAATGATGTTCACCCAACTCCATGAAAATTCAGAGCTTCTTTCTACATAATAGTTTTTTATCTTCCCGTTTTAGTCATCTTAGAAGAAACCCATCCATTTCTCAGTTTTCAATCACAAATATCTTTTCCCCGCAACTCCCATTCAAAAGTTTAAAATTAACAAGTTTTCCGACAATTTTCAAAGTTTCTTCTTTCCAATCTTTTGGAAACGATCAACACCTGTGGTGTATTCGTATTCTTCAAAAGATATATTACCATTATTTCAAGTCGTCTCTCACTTCTTCTCCCCCCGCGTCCCGCTCTCAAATGTCCCTTTGTCTGTTTGACCGGGGGCCTCTTTTTCTTTTGACTTCGGTTCGATTCGATTGCTAATGCGAAAATTACCAGTCTCTCTTCCATCTTCTCTTCTTCTTCTTAGTAGAATAAGAAGTGTCTGCTACGGAACAATCCTTCTCTAAGAATAAGAAGAAGAGGTAGTTGAAGGCGCCTTTCCGATGTCCTCGAAGACAAAGAGAGGATGAATGTGGTGGTGGTGTTGGAAGAGGGTTGAAATGAGGGAGAGAGTCAAGGAGTGATGATGGTGATGAAAAATGAATTGGTTGGAATCCAGGGAACCCTCAGGATATTTGGGTTATTTTTGCAGTTTCTCAAATATCGTAAAGCGTAGACATAAAATTGTATGGCAATGATGTAGTTGCCTGGTTGCCTATCACTTCTAATGAAGCTACACGGTTATGGTGGCCCCAAATGCTGTTCGGGAGTTGAAAATAAAAATTTTTAAAATATTACTGTTTGGTGAATTCACTTTAAGTCTAACATATTGTTTGAAAGTAATTGTCCCAAAATCAGTCTTTTTAAAAATGTGAAATAAATTCAGGCTAAAATAATTAAAGAGATAACATTAAGAAATGTCGGTTCCCGACATATTATATACATGAAACCGAAATATTTGAATTGCTTTTTCCCGTTACTCAAACTTTTCTATTTCCAGAACCCCGTTTGCCTTCATTCCTTATTATTCTTCCTATTACTCCGGATCGCTCTCCTTAGCTACGAATTGTATTATGATTGTTGAATATGTTGTTCAGTAGATAAGTCAAAAGGAAAAAAAAATACAGTTTCTCGAAAGTAGTTTCAGCTTGATAATTCTTTGAAAGTAATGATCTCTCAGTCATGATTATTAAGGTATACAGCGAACTCAAAAAAGATTAAAGAGAACCAACTTCGATAAATTACGGTTCCCGACATATCTTATTCGTGAAACCGATAAAGTTGACTTGTTTCATTAATGGATTTTAATCTTACTGCCTTCTTCCTTATTTTCTTTTCTCTCTACCCCGAAATTTCATACATAGCTACGAAAATTATACCCGTTCCCTTCCGATCATTTTGATCAAATCCCTTATTCCTAAATATCAACTCCAAATAACTAGCTACGGTACCCCTTCCCTCTTAAATACAACTCCAACTCCAAAACTGCACACCATCATCCATCCATCCCATCTCCTTTTCCCAATTGCATCCAATTAGAATGGAGCCCTTCTCTCCATTGACTATCGAAAGTGCCAAAAAGAGTGCAGCTAGCACATAAAAAAGACCGTATTTGAAGTGAAAAGTGCATGGCTAATGGCTCGGAATGGCCATGGGAATCGGCATTTTTTCTCTCATTTGAATCACAAAGAGAAAGGAAATGTATTGGAAAGAGAGAAGGTGGTAGTGACTCAACGAAGGGAAAGGTGTCTCTTTTGTTCGTTTTTAGGCAGAAAGGTTGCATTTCCTTTTATGAATATTTTTTGTTAGCTTGGGAACGAAGGAAGGGGAAGGGGGACAGAGATGGATGTTTCTGTTTTTATTGTGACGAGGGATGGTTTGGGGAATTCACATTTTCAGAAGGTTGTGGAATGTGGATCGTTGGAAGTTTTTCTCAATACTTCTTATTTGTTCCGAGATTACTTCAGTAAGAACCTGCAGGTAGTCCCGGTCATCAATGAACTGGAATAAATTAGTTTTTTTCAGTCTTTCGAAAAATATTGAAACATTTAAAATTAGTATAGGAGATACCTCAAAAATTGATTTTGAGCTCAACCAAGTCTGTTAAAATGGCAACGGCCGGTATTGGAATTTCGAATTTCGTTACTCCGGTTTCTCGGAAATTACAGTAGCCTAGCGGCTCTGGTAGAGAGTTCAAACTTTTGTTTTTATCTTGGGCTCAAGCAAATCAGTAGTTTATCTCTTTTTATTTATCATTTCTTTTGAGAAGTAAAACTCCAGATAAAATTTGGGATTTTTTCGAAGAGAGAATTCGAGAGATTGTTCGAAGCATTTCACCTTCAGGAAAATCGACATTGAGAAACGGAGAATAACTTTATCAAAGAGAAATAGAAAGTAGTTTGCTGTGAGAACTTTCTTGAGTAACTCCCAAATATTCTATCGACTCGGTTGCTATACTATTTCAGGAAGATTTAGTTCTAGTAATCTACACCGTTTTTTGGGAATATTCTGGAAATTTGAGGGGCCAATGTTTTTGAGTGCGATGAAGCGAATCTGAAGTTTTTATAGGCGCAATCCTTTGACTCTGCTAAATCATGAGTATTCTAGCCAAATAGTTTGAAAACTATGGGAATTTCAAGAAATTCGGGTTCGTGTCATCGCACTCGCAAGAACTGGCTCTCCACTATTCAGATAATTCCCAAGAATTTTGAGTAGAAATATCTGTTTCAGATTCTCATCAAGAGAACATTCTAAGTTTTTATGTCACTGGAAATAGCGGTCTACTTTTAAAATACCACCTACCAATTGAGATCATTTCTTCAGTTCTAAGATGCCACTCACTGTCAGCTATGGTACCGCATGATCCGCGGTCTGTCGCAATGCATCCGTGAATTCATGCAGTGCCATTGCAAACAGGCTAAGAGGAGCTTGTGCAGATTTTAGGCCAAAAAAGGAATAGAAATATGAGTGATGACGAGTGGTCGTCGACGATAGGGGCCAAACGAATGACTGTATGAGGGAGAATGGAGGAGAAGAAGAGGTGGAGAGAGAGGGGGGAGGCGCCCCGTTGACGGAAAAAGGGGACAAGCAAGCTCCGCCCCTCCACTTCGTTTCTCTTTTTTTCTCTATGGATTATAAAGAGAGGGCGGTACTGTCTTCTTCTTCTTCTACCTCAATTTTCTCTCTCTCTCTCTCTCTCTCTCTCTCTCTCTCTCTCTTTCTTTCCTTCCTCGGTCTTTCGATTTCGAAAATTGGGCGATTGAAAGAGAGAAAAAGAGAGAGAGAGGACGATGATGATGATGATTTTCCATTGTTCTGTGTGCATTTGAAATACTGTCGAGGTCGTTTCAAATGGTTGAGAGAGTGTATTACAGATTAAGAGACTTATAGATAGAAAGAGAGGAACAATTACATTCGGATGGGGTCGATGAAAATGAACCGATTCGAAATTATAGAGAGATATTACTCCACACAGATAGAAAGAGAGGAACGAGTTTCGAATATGTCAGAACGGTTCAGGATATTCGAATGAGGAGTTTCGAGAGGTGTATAGACGGCAAGCAGTCCGAAACCGAGAGTCGTCAAGTCTATTTTTTCAGAGTTTTGATGACAGAATAAGTGAGCGATTTTGGCTCAAGACAAGCTGGGATGGAGGAAAATATTTAAAAAATTCTGAAGAGTATCGACGCGCAAGTCTATCTGAGGAGGTACTGTAAATGTTGTAGAATTCCAAACGTTAATTCATTCAATCGACTCTGGTCTCGAATGTAAATAATCTGAACTTTGGAAAGCTCCCCGATTACAAAAATTACCGTTTCTTGAACCCAAGATGTATTTGTTAAAACGCTCCGAGTTCCAATGGATTAGGCCACATTCATCTTTGCCGGTTTTGAGAATGTCCGAAAGTTCTTCCGACCAACAAAAAGCGGCTCAAGCCTTACAATATCTTCTGATTACAAAAGTTGCTGTTGCACAATTGTCTTATTTGCAGTGAGAATCCCAGTCATCTTCGATAGAAACAAAGTCCATCGCTCTATCTTTTCAACAACTTCTGTGAATCTAGCTGTACAAAAATTACTCTTTCACAGCACCGATAAACCGACTACAGATTTGTGAAGTCAGTAAACTATTGCCCCAGACTAAGAAAAGTTTCCGAACTTTGAGCTCATCACTTTATCTATCCCTTTAAGTAGCTATAGTTGTAGAGCCAGTGATCATCGTTTCCCTGATTGGAATCGATTCCAAACAACCCGACCGAGGAATTCAGTTATCGCTGAGCCCTTCTAAACTGAGATTTGACCTTCCATGAGAGTAGAAATCGCCTTGAGTACCCATATGTGATAACTACAGTACTGTCACATTTACAGAGATATCTATTGATAATTTGCGACATTGCTTCACTAATAGAAGCGGTTCAAAAAGAATGACTGACCTCCTTACCCTTATTCAACCTGCTCAATAATGATTGTAGCTGATAAATCGACTCCGAATGGTCAATTGAATTCTAATTTTTAGTGAATAAAACAAGCCTATGTAAAAACTGTAATTTTTCAAAACAACGGAGGATAACAAGATAACGCCTGGTAGGTTTCCAGATTCTCTGACAGACTCTCATCATGGTCCAGTGAAAGCTAAAAACTTGAGGATTCATCCACAGGAACATTTAGTTTTAGAACACCAATTTATAGAGACTTCCGAATCTATGCTCCCAAAAAAAAATCGGGAAATTAAAAACTAGAAATCTTCCAACACATCACAATGAAGTTACAATATCTGGAACATCGTACAATCCTTCGGTGGGATCTTCTATTAGAAACATCTTCTACTCGATTCCTCTGTAGACGACCACAAGTACACACCGAGACTCACCTTTCCAAATCAGTAGTCGCCCTCTCAGAGTATAAGAAAATATGTCGAATGAGCTCTTTGAGCAAATCCGTTTGCTTCAAAAGTGGGCGGAGCCTCTTATCACGACACCAGATTATAAGTGCCAGGATTAGAAGAAATCTTTCTCCACCTCTTCTTCTTCTTGATATTCAATCAGTCAAACCATTGAAAAGAAGATTAGAGTGCTCGCAAAACAAGGATTATATCTTTAGGGTGTTACGTCTATAAAGATAATTAAATTCCAAGAAAAACAAGATTCAATATGTATTTCAGATTCGAGATAAGTTCAGAAAGATAACAGGAATAGTGGTGGTAAGAAAGGGCACAAGGCACATTACTTTGAGTATATATGTGTGAGAGGATGCATTGTAAGAGAAGGAAATATCCTAAAAAATATTCGTCGAGTACTTTTTCTACATGAACTGAGTAGGAGATCTTATCAGAATCCAGAAAAAGAAAAGTATTATACACAATGGAAAGCAAGAAAGAAATGTGTCACAGAGGGAAAGGAAGAAGAAGAAAAACGGTGCGGTAAAAAAATCACAGAGTACAGTAGTAGGAGCAAAGGGAATATAATATTTTACATTGGTAAGGTGATGTGTATTATAACCGATTTTTGAAAAATCTAAATTCGATGTAACAAGAAAAAGGAAAGGCAAATGTTGAATGTGAACCCATTTTTGGTTGAGAATGAGGTAAAAACTCTTTGGATGCTATAAACAAATGAAAACTATCGCCTAAAAAAAGAAATCGTGAAGAAGAACTTGTCGCTTGTGTTCGGCACGGTGCATATGCGCTTCCAAGGCTCCACGAGCAGTGACTTCAGCTCTTTCGACAGCCCACGCAAGCTCCTCGACTTCTTTTTCCAATTGTGCTTGTTGGTATTCGAACTGAAAATTATTTGCATTTTGTGACGGTTTGAGTTCCACGCTGTTTGGTTTGAACGCTGCGTTCCAGCGTGGAAGCTTACTGGGTATGTTCAGCGATGTTCCCATTTTGTAATAATTGAACGCTGCCTTGCAGCGGTTCCCCAAATTTTGAAACTCGTTCGCCTGTTGCTACTTTTAAGAAAAAAAAAACATCGCGCGTCACCAGACAACCTTGCGTTCCAGATATAATGTCAAGGTTACTATTGTCCGAATTTTTTTTGAAGGATATGCCGACACTAATTAGTTTGTTTTGTCTGGGATACGGTAGTTATCATAACACTCTACAAGTCATCGAAATCAGAATTCTGGTTTTTGATCCTCTGCTTCACCGGAACTAAACTTCATACACTTTTCAAATTTATCTACTACACTTTGCATTAGAAGTAACGAGACTTTTAACGTCTTCTCCTTCTTCTCTCCCACAGAATTCCATTAATCGTATGAAGTGAGGAAGGAGTATATATCCAAAAGTTCTCTTTCTCTCTCCCACTAATCCGTCGTCTCTCTTTTCAATTCTCTGAAATCCTCCACCCGATTTGACCAGATTTTGTGGTTGTGAAAGCAGTGCGGATAGATGCAGAGCGAGAGCCGGATTATCGCCAAATGATTTTGGAGATTTCGTCGGAGACAGGCACCGGAGAGCGTCGTTTTTGTAGTTGTACGATGATAGGGATTGAAGGAAGAGTGGATAATGAGACAGGGATTTACAGATTTGTATTATGTATTGATGAGAGACGTAAATAACCATGAAGGTGTGTTGTTTTAGAGTGTCAAAGAGAGGTTTCGTATGAATTGAAACCGGGGAATCACGAGAAGTCTGAAGCACTTTTAATAGAACAGCAGGGTCGAAATATAAACACCGCCGTCAGCTTCGAGCACAAGTATCATTTTTTGGAAAAGGAAAAAGTATAAGTGTGGCGGATTCTCAGTTTTGCTTTAAAATGGCTTCTCATAAATCCTACTATTCTATTGAGCAGTCTGGATGCGGTCTAGAATCTGATTGTTTGGGCCTTAAAGAGAGAATTCATCACTGTATAGCTAAATCATTCTCTTCTTAAAAAATCAGGATTTTGTGCTTTCTTCCAAAATTTCTATGCCACTTTAACGAATCATCAATCAAATAATCAGTATTCTTCACATCAAAACTGGCTTCCTTCCTTTTTTCTCTTCCAATTCATTCATACCACCCACAGAGTTAACTGACGGCACCATACTGTGAGAGATTGAAACCCGAATAGTTTCATGTAGAAACTCTATTCTTAGATGAGATCAGGGGTTTCAGTTCTGATATGACGCAAGTTGTTTTTCTTATTTTCTAGACACAAAAATTCAATGGTCGTCAACAACAACTACAATATTTCGATGAGATTTTAATATTCGTATAATTCCGACAAATTTCTCGACTATTTGGAGACGAATGCGATAGAAATACAAATACACTTGGCGTCTTTTGAGAAGACGACGACGACGCTCGTCTTCAAGTACCGGCCACTTTTAAGGAGGGATATATACAGGAAACAGTTTCAAAATGACCCTCCACGGTCCAACAGGTTTACAGTAATAAATTCTCCAGAATACCTGTTAAGCGGTATATTTGAACCTGGCATTTCCGGAAAAAAAATTAAAACTATACCAAGTTCTTTCGGGGACCCGCACCGAGATAATAGGCGAACGGATAGGTGTACTGTAGTGTGTATCGACATTTCGTGAGCAGTGAGACTGATTTGTGAAGATATTGCCAGTCTATCCATGTTCCGTTGTGCTCGTTCACCTGGAAAACGTTTGAGTTTTTGAATGGATTTTGAGGAATAATCAGGAGGAACTATAGTCAAGTTACATTTAGGATGATCCCAACCATCGGTCAATTCATTTATTTTATCTTCCTCAAAGCGCAATGTGGGGGTTGCCATGGAGAAGCGTTTACTACTTTAAAGAAATTCAAATCATAATTGAGAAGTTTTGGCCCAGTCTACCCGGAATGAAGTTTTAAGAAAATTTGTTTTTAAGTTTTGTTTTAAAAAACATCAATTTTCGCCTCAAAATAGCCCCATTTCATCGAAAAAAAAAATCGGGAAAAAAACAATGAAAATTTCCAGATGGAATTATCCATTCTAAGTATGAATTTGAACAGAAGGAATGATCGCATAGATCTTAGAAGTTTTTTCTCGAATGAGCTCCAATAAATTGCAAAGTACCAGATGAAAATTAAAATTCAGTTGACACAAACACTCTCCAAGATCCATATTTCCTACCTTATCATCTATCTTCTTCCTAATTTTATCTCTCAACTCCTCCTCCATTTTCAACGATTTCGAATGATTTTCGAATCGTTCAAAGTAGTGAAGATACTTCTCGAGAGCTCTCCGTGCTTTCACATGATTAGCTTCAGCTGCCACCGATGGATTCTCTTTGTATCGACTGCATTCGTAGTATTCGCTACCGTGGCTCTTCCAGTCTGAAAACAAACGACTTTGAAAAACATTGCCCGATTCAGATTTAGGAAATTTCTAAATTAATGAGAATCTGGAAAATTGAAAACTGAAGCTTTTTTTTTTCAATCAAACGATTTTTGAAAAAAAAGTCTTATGTTGGATATCTTACCTCCAAAACACATCCAACAGAAGTGATGTTTACATCTTGTACACTGTATATGATTACACCCTCCAGCCTTTTCGATACAACTGTGACATTGTGGGCAATCTTTCGTGTGAGCACTTATGTAGTTAGCAGTTTCACTGTCATCTGCACATTTTGTCATCCATTGCCGAATCGTTTCACATGACGTTGGCGCGTGATAATCCGCACCACATTTTACACTGGAAGAAACATTTGATTTTTTTTAATAGAATTTCTGACTAGGGACTGACCAGACATGTCTTTGGGGTTTCGATATGAGACTTATATCATTCGAAAGCTGGTCCAAAACTAACAACGGAAATGATTTCAGTTTTTGCAGTCGACTTTTTGTAACCTAGATAATCACAAAATAAGTCATTTTTAGTGCTAAAATTAACACTGAAAATCGTCATTTTTAATAAAATTATTTTTACGTAAAATGGGAGAAATTCAGTGTTAATTTTAGC
>GL380307.1:2115-13523 GCA_000143925.2 Caenorhabditis brenneri | reverse complement strand
AAAATGTACATTTTTTTATGAAATACAAAATTTTTAAGGGAAGCCCCCCATCAATCGCATTTTTTCAAATACCAACTCTTTATTTCTCTTCTCTTCAGCTTCAATACTTTCTTGAGATATCGCACGTTGTGGAGCTAAATTAGACAAACTGCTGGCTTTTACAATCGGAGGTTGAACTGGACGAGCATGTTCATAGTGTCCTCCTGGCATCTTTTTGAGCTTCAACTTGATAGGAGGATTCTTGGAACTCGGCGGTTCATTTGATGATTGAGTTTTAAGAACAACTCGTAAAGGTGGTCCCATTGAAGTCGATGTGGTTGGTTTGCCATTACTTTCATCAACCTTAGACTTCTTCTGTATACGTGGAGTATTCGAGTCGAGGGATACGATTCCGGGAAGAACGGGATACGGTTTCTTGAAATGAAATGAATGGGGTTATTTGGTTATCTTGATGTTTGGAAAAACGAACCTCTTTGATGTTGTTTTCATGATCCGTCGAAGACGATTCTCCATTAGATTTGGACGATTTTCTAGACGCGACCTCTGCTGGTTTCTTAAAATTCTTTAAAAGGAATATTAACCATCTAAGAATATTAATTACAGTACCTCAGATCCATTTTGTTGTGCTGCCGCTCTGGCTTTTTGCCTTTCTAGTTTCCTCTTCCTTCTCAAAGCCTCTTCAGCTTCCCTTTCTTGTTTTTCTTTTTCTTTAGCCTCATTTCTTTTGTCTTTTTCTTCTTTTGTCATCAGCCATTGTATACCAGTAACATCATCTGCCGCAATTCCTAACTCTCTGGTGGTTTTAGCTGGATAAAGTTTCTCGAATTTCTCATGCTCTAATGGCATATTATGTGCTTCTTTATATTCTTTCAACCTCACACAGTCTCTCAAATTCTCCTCGGGTTCCCATGTTCGATCTTTTAAATTGTATCCTTCCCAGGCTACCAGATATGCATACTTTGAATGTTTTCTTCGCTCATCTTGGATAGACTCTGGGTTGAATTTTGCTTTCGATCTTAATGCTTTTCTTACGAGGGAGTCGAATTCTGTATGATGCAAAATTTTCTCGACAATGTATTCGTCCTCCTGAGATGACATCTGTAAAATGAAATCGTTATTTCGAAGAAAATGAGTGCTAGAGATTCCAAACTGTTTGAACAAACCTATCGACATGATATGATAATTATGCGGTTATTCACATAGGAAAAAGGTTCTTTAATTCAATTTTTGTGAATTCAAAAATACTTGATTCTTAAACTTTCACTGTTTTTACGGCTCATATAATGAAATCAAAAAGAGCGCACAATTTGATTACTTAATCTCACGTATTCTTTGCTCCTCCCATTACTGAAATTTCTCCGCACGCTAGTATAAAAATAAAGCTATCAGTTGCTTTTAGAATTCAAGTCTGAATCTGGAGGGTCACGTTTTCATCATCCAGTGTATTTCTTCCAACTGTGCGGCAGAATTTCAGAAATGGGAGGAGTTAAAAATTTAAAAATTACTCTGTAATTCACCTTTGGAGCCGTGAACGGAAGAAAACAATAAGCAGGATTTGAAAGATCTACATTAGTACATTCAGGGGTCATAGCAGACATTCTACTTATTGAAAGAGTGAAGATTCAAAAAACGCGGCAAGAAACTAGAGATTGTATCTGCAGACACAAGGAATCATATATTTTGTTGCGTGAGAAATGACGCATTGGTTCAACACATGTCGACAGTTTTGATTCATTGTTGAAATGTCGTTTTTTCGGTCGAAAATGTTATGTTATATTCCTGATGATTCTCAAGCAACGCAGTGATCACATTCGCGAATGCATTCGATCATTTTGACAAAACCAAGTAGGATTCAAAATTCTGAGAAGGTCCAACAGATTGGTTGGGAAAACAGTATAAACGAATTAATTGAAAAGCATCAGTTTATTTTATCCTTTTCGCTTTTTCTCATACCGGATTAACAAAAATTGAAACCTACAAAAACCGTGGTTCTTTGAGGTGGTGGAGCACTGGTGAGAAAATAAAATCAAAAGGGGATGAGAGAAGCAGAGATCATACAGAAACGGGGGTGTGGATTACCGAACTAGAATTATCATCAAAGGCTAAGTGTAAATAAATAGCAGAAAATAAAAATAAAGGAGAAATTAATTCAAAACGATAAATATGAAGAAAATATGTCCTAATCTACATCGCAATTTATAAAACAGGCGTCAGCATCAGTTCGATTGTGTGTTATGGGTTATTATATCGGCTGTTCACCAAACTTGTGTTTCTCGGACTTCACTGATGATGACACTGGCTTGTTGAAGAGCCTTCATCGTTTCGAGGGTATCCCTTCTTCTCTGTGCCATATCTTCGGTTTCAGCCAACAAGTCATCCATTTCATCTGGTTTGTACAATTGACGAACGAGCTCTGATTGCAAGTTGTCCTGTAATTTTGAACTTTGTGTTCTGAACGAAATTGATTCAAACTTACTCTAACGAAGTTCACAAGCAACGCCATAATAGCTTTTGGAACACTATCTTGAATGTTCTTGCGAACAATAATGAAGTAGTTTCTGATAAGACGCTCTGGAAATATACATTCTTTCAGAAGAAATCAGTCAGCAAGAAACTCACCAATGATAGCGACATCACGCTGTTCGCGGCTTGTTAGTTTCCGTCCCAATTGTGTCTCTGGAACTTCAGGCAAGAAATTTGCAGATTGTTCTGGAAATTAATACGAAATTGTGTTTATAATGCTTGTCACACAAACTTTCTTGAGGAGAAGACTTGGCGCTAGTTGCAGCGCCGAACAACCCAAGGAATCCGCCATTGGAGGCACGTGGATTTTGTTGTTGCTGTTGTTGAATAACAGCATTGACATCAACTCCATTGACACCAGGAACTGGAGTCAATTGCTGAAACATTAACATTCAAAAGCCAATCTCGAATGAAGCGCAAAATAAAGTGGGGTACATGCAAATTTTCATCACCAACTATCACTCTTTCCCCCACCTGTTCTCCATGAGCACTGACCGCTCTTTCTCCTGTCGACGTGTGTCGATTGCGAGTCCGAGCATGTCGATCATCCATAGAAAGTTCTTCTTTCAGTAATGTTACGAGGTTTGCTTCAGTAAACTCTGGATGTTTCGTGTTGATGTAGGCAAGTTCAATGGCAACGAGATTCTCGACGAGTTCATTAGTTGGCTTCAGGCGCTCCTTCAGGACACCACTCACAACCTCATTGATCTTATCGTAAAGACGAGGGAAACGGATCATTTCTTGTTGAGTTGTGAATCCACAATGTTGAACCATTCTCTGCATCTCCTCATGAACCAACTCAACGCATCTCAATGATGGTTCCTCTAACCGTTGAATTTGTCTCTTGACCAGCAACTCGAAGGAAACCTCTGGCACGAAAAGAGCCGGCCTTGGCCCTGTCGCATTTCTTATCGCTGTCAGAATATCCAATTGGGTTAAGTTCTCCAGTGGATTCACCAATTCCAGCGATCTACCGAATGTGTCATGGAAGATATAGCATATTCTGGCACCACCACATAGTTCTGTTGTTTCAATATTGCGGGCGGTTCCTTCAATCGTTGATGTATAGGCTGTGGCGAAGCGAGTTATAATTTGGAGAAGAGTTCGGTTTTTGTCTTCAACTGGTTCTCCAAAAGCAACAAGATCCGACTGACATTGAGAATTCATTATCGAGACACGAGCCTTGAGAGCAGGCAAACAGTTACGAATGTGATGCATCAAGAGCTGAAATTAGCAAGATTTATAATTTAATTCAGTTCATTCGTATTTCTAACCATATTCAATCTTTTTGCGAGATATGGTGTTCCGTTTCTACTGGAAAGTGTTGGATATTTCTTCTGCAAGAAGCTTTGTTCGTCTTTCACCGCGTCCACGATCGCTTTGTTGTCAAGAATATTTTGTTGTGAACGGTTTACGACTCCAATAATTCCCAACTTCACTGGGATGACTTTTCCCATCAGAACATCCATGGCATCTGTTCCTTGATCCATCAAATCCAATTTTGTGAGAACTGCGAGGGTTCTTTGACCACCAGCATCCACCTCTCTCGCAAGTTTGATTGGCTCAGATGTTGCAAAATCTTGATTGGCTGGAGTTACGGCGAGAATAATAGACGATGGATTTGAGATATAGTGGAGGATCATGTCTCTAATTTGCTCTTCGATATTTGCAGGTTGGTCTCCAACAGGAATTTTTGTTATTCCAGGGAGATCCACAAGGGAAAGGGAAACTACTCGATGAGAATAAATTTTCAGACTGATTGGTTGCAGTGAGATTCCTTTGTTGACTCCCGTCACTCGGTCAGTTTCATCTTCAATTTCTTTCCTGACTAGGTCAAAGTCTGGAAAGTTTGAAATAAATTTGAGTCAATGCATCTCATTGTTACCTGTGAAAACTTTGGAGCCGGTGTGTTCAAACATCGCCCAATCATCATTGAGCATTGTTCCATTTGCTCGTCTTCTTTTTGATTCTTCGTCCAATGCAACATGATTCAATTGAAGTATCAAAGGCCTTCGAGTCACAATTCCTGTACCACGTGGCAAGAAATCTCGACCGACGAGATTCTCAAGAACTGATGATTTTCCAGCTGATTGACTGCCGACAACCACAATCTGTGGAAGCTGTATCTGATCTTCTTTTCTGCCGAGAGTAGCGAATACGTCTTGTAATTTATTGACGACAGGAATGAGATTTTCCATCTGCAATGCTCGAGTTAATACTTGTTCGAACTAATTGACAGCGTTTTTAAAAATGAGCAAGGTGTAATGGAGAGTGAGAGTAAAAATGATGCGAGAAAAGTTGCGAAATAAATGTGTAAAAAGAAAAAGAAAAAGACAAAGAACAACTGCCACCGATAGAGACCTTGAAAACAGTGCGTTTAGGATGCAAGTTTTTCTCTGTCAGTGATAACAAGTGATAAAATAAACACAAAGAGACACCAAGAGAGTGTACTAGACCGTCGATTGACTGGGAACGCAAACTTTTATATCATCTCTTTAATTTTTCCTTACTCATTGTTCTCTGGGGAAATGTCAACTGTAGGAACTACATGATAAAGTTTGCATCATTGTGCGTAGATTTAGTTAGAAGATGATTTGACCGTTGAATCGAAAAAGATTATGAAACAGAAAAAACAATTAAAAAATTAAACGAATTTATAAAATCTGGAAGATATCCGATATTTCCGCCTCAAATTTTCTGAGCATTCCGTAATCACCGTCACGTCATATTGCAGACCGAACACCAAATCTGCCGCCGAGCGCTGCTTTTCTTTTTTTTTTCTTCTGCTTTGTTTCCGAAAAAAGCAAGGCGTTGACTCATTTTTCTATTGAAAAATGGAGGAGGAAGTGCCGCCTCTTTCATCTTTAAGCGATGGGAAACAGTTTCGTTCCGTTATTTACAACGCTGCGGCCAGTGGAAACGTACGCAGAATACGAGTAAGCTCTGGCTGAAAAACCATAGTTTCAACCTGAAATTTTGTAGGTATTCACTCTAAACAAGAAGAAAGACAAAGTATGGATTGACAACTGTTTGAATACAGACGATAACAACAGATTTCCTCTGGTAATCGCGGCAAGAAACGGATATACTGAAGTTGTCGATTTTCTAGTGAGTTTCATTACTGGTAACCTAACAACAATAAAAACTTCTTTTTTCAGTTAGAACTTGGCGCGGATCCATCAGTTTGTGGCGTTGTAGAGTTCGATAACGACAATATTCGTAAGAAAACCTGAAACTGAACATAAACAAATTAGAATATTGGTTGTTTTCAGAAGGAACACCTCCATTGTGGGCTGCTGCAGCTGCAGGACATCTCAGTGTAAAGAGAAAATCTAAATATGAGCATAAGAAAAAGCATTTTTTAGATCGTAAAATTGCTGGTAGAAAAAGGAAAAGCTGATGTAAACCAGTTTACGAATACTCGGAGTACACCCTTGAGAGGCGCATGTTATGATGGACATTTGGACATTGGTAAGTAACGCTTTCCAATCAAAATATTAAAAAAAAAACTGTTATCAATTTCAGTGCAATATTTGATCGACAATGGTGCTGATCCTCGTATTCCGAATAGACATGGACATTCTTGCCTGATGATTGCAGCATATAGGAATAAAGTAAATTATTATATTCATTGATAGCAAGTATTCCTGAACGCTTTTTCAGATCGAAGTTGTCAAATTACTTCTAAAAGCGGGTATCGATCCAAACGACAAAACCGAAAGAGGAAATACAGCTCTTCACGATGCAGCCGAAAGTGGAAACGTGGAAATCATTAAAATTCTTCTAGAAAGTGGTGGAGTAGTGATGAAAGACAAACTAGGAGTAGATCCACTATTAGGAGCTGCTCTGTCTGGATACAAAGACGTCGTAAATTTGCTTGCCGATCAGATGCCATCAGCGATTCATCGAAGAGATGCATTGAAACTTTTAGGATGTACCTATCTGGATAAAAAGATGGATGCGATAAGTGCAATGCAGTGCTGGAAAGAAGCTATGGAAGTGCCGTTGAAAACAGAAGAACTTCGATTGGTAAGCGTTATTTTTATGATAAAACTAACAATACATATTCAGATTCGAGAAATGGAAACTTTCGCCACTCCCAAAGAAGTTTACGAAATGCATACAGAAGCACAAACTATGCATCACATTGAGCAAATGGAAGGAAATATTGAAGCACAGAGAATGCAGGTAATCCAATTTTTCAGTCCCTTCTCCACAGAAAAACTGTCGGCATTTCAAAGGTTATCGTAAGTGTCTTCATTCTAATTCATGTTGTTTCTTTATTCATTTTCTCTGCGTTTCCTTTTATTCTACACTCTTCACTTTCTTTTCACACCCTCGATAAGTACAATGTTTTCCGGCCAATTAACAGTACGGGTACTCACTTAATTGGTCCCTATCCACCGTTTTTCTTCACTCTATTTTCTTTTGATTGTCGTTTTGTGCGGCAAGGCGGAAGCGGGTGTTTCAAGTGATGTTCCCGACAATTCCGTTCACATGAATCTCAAAATGTGCTCATTTCCTTCTGACGAAAGAGTACGGAACCTGAAGAGACGCAGACAATTTGGAATGGGTTCTAATGAGTGTGACACGCAACAATGTCTTTGAAACTGAGCAGGATGTGCCAGTTGATTTATGACAATTGGACATTCTAAGCATTACTGGTGGCGGCGGGCAGCGGTTCAAATGTCTTCAGAGAAAAGATTTACGATGATGAAGTGTGTGTGCGTGAACACGAGGATGCGCCTTGTTGCATAACTGAACGGAAGTATCTGTGTAATGGGTAATGATGTGACTTCTTTCTTTTTGAAACTTCCGACGTTTGAACTCACCGACTATCTTTTTTAGTGAAAAAATCAAAAAATGTTTATTAGAACAGTGATTTTTAGTTGAAAACAATTCTTGATGTTTTTCGGAAAAAAAAGGTTGCCTGACGTTTCTCCGGCTAATTTTTTTCCCATAATTTTTTTGAATATGTATGTATTCCGCAATCCCTCGTTTCTCAGAATATTCCTATTCTCTTTTTATCCTGCATCATTAGTCATTCTTTGATTTGCCACCGTTCTTTTATCAACATTACGTCACTCATTTTCCTCTTGAAGAGCCATTCAAGGACACTCTTGATAGGCACGCAGAATGTATGCATAATCTGTCTTTGTCTATTCCCTTCAATCATAATATTAAGATATCTGATCTGGTACTTGATAGCCAATTGGTTATTTCGGAGAAAACATATTTTTTGAATTTCAGGCGCTGATAATTCGAGAACGAATTCTCGGCGGATCACATTCAGATGTTCACTATTACCTTCGATTCCGTGGAGCTGTTTATTGCGATATGGGACAAATGAACAGATGTTATGAATTGTGGAAACATGCATTGCAGTTGCAACAAGAGTAATAAATTTCAGGTTGAACCATAAAAAAAAGATTTTCAGTCACTTTGCTCCACTCTACTACGGAACTATCACTACTCTTCAATCATTCCAAGATACTTTCGCAATGTCACTCAACGAATTTGTCAATAATCACCATGCCAATCCGGATCTCCGTGTCAAAGCGTCTTGGGTCAAATACATTTTCAATCAAGTATGCGTAGAGTTGGAACGTGCGTTCAGTTGGCCTCCACAACGACTTCTAGAAGACACAGAATGCTGTGGAAGTGAGCGGTGCCAACATTCGACAATCAAATCAGAATACAAGAAATTAGTGATTGTTGCGGTGCACCTTATCAATATTCTTGAGCGGCTCACTCTCCCATCTGCACAGATTCCGGATTCAGAGGAAGAGAAGAAGCCGAAAGCGGATATCGCACGATTTGTGGTGGTATGTAGGAAGCTTCACATTCCGATTCTTCATCATGCCCTTGAGGAGAAGGCTGTCGATCAGAACGGAACTGAATTCGAACTTCCAAAAGTAGCAGTTCTCAATCAACTTCTCTCCTATGACTTAGATGTTAATGAACCAGATGAGAATGGAGATACTCCACTACATTTTGTTCTGAGAGCCACCCGTTTCCGAAGAAGTTTGGCTAGATCTCTGCTTCTCTGTGGCGCATGGATTCACGCACGAAACAACAGTGGTGAAGTGATCTTTGAAACGATGGAAACGTTAAGAAAGAATAATTCGGAGATCAACTTTAATCAAGTTCATCCAGGTAAACATTCATACTCGGGGTTTTCAATTTCAATAATAATAGAATAATTCGAGTTCAATTCCTTTCACACACTATAATCGAGTTATTTCTCCATTCCCACATTTCGAAATGCTCTAGGCGTTCGAAACGAACTAATCACTCTCAATTATGACTTTCCTTCTCTTTTCTCCCGCTCCCGTTGCGGGTAACGTGTGAATGGGATTAGGACTCCGTTAAAGGTGGTAGTGGATTACCCTCCTAACCAACTACATTCTCATTTCAATTCCGACTCTTTTAGAACGCTACATGACTCTCGCTGGATTGTGTTGTAATGCGATGAGAGTCAAGTACAAGGATCAGTTTGTCGGAGTGGAGAAGGATTTCCCATTGGAACTTATCAGATTTTACTTGGCTCATTAATTCTTTTTTTTTTCTTTAATCTTTTTTTTTTCAAACCATATTTTTTCGCAGCTTCCCACGGTGCTCTATGTAAATTACTGTACTTTCGTATCTAATAACCTTCCCATCTAGAGATCCCAAACCATAATTTAGCCGCTCGCTCAATGAGAACTGTCGTACCGGTAGCAGTGCCTTTTTCCCTCCCGAAAACCATTTTTTCATCGTCATTTTGTGTATTATCATCCTCCCAGTTGCAACAGATACTTTAATTTTTCATATCGTCATGTGTAATAAAAATTGTTACGTCAGTATTCAGAAGATTGCAATCTTTAGCTCTCTCTCTCTCTAGATTTAGCGGTTATGAACTTTATGAGGCCCTAGAGAGAATCGACATGGAGGAGGTCATTTTAGTAAGAGAGGTCTTCTAAGTCAAGATTTTACTGTTTCATTCTCTTTATTTTCTTAGCGTCTCAGAAAGTAATTCGGTTTCACTATAACAATTCGGTTCCATAATAATTATAGTCTATCGATATACTGGAAACTGCATAGATACTTGGAAACTAGAATTAAGTATGTTTTGAGTCGTTGTACCATGTTTTTCTATGAATTTTCAAAAAAAAAAGTAAAGTTATAGAGGATCGTAATCACTATTTTGATCAGTGACTGATAGAGAAGTGAAGACTTTGAAACGGAGATTTTTGAATGAAATGCTCGAAAAATAAATTAATGTTTCTAGATAGTGTTGTAACAAACTGCAGATTTCCAAGTATTCATTGTTATCTCTGCCACAATACCCGAATTGAAATTCCATTTTCTGAGAGGAAATACTGTTTCTCGACTCGCAATATCTTTTTATGAATCTCCTCTTAATAAGTAGAGCTGTAAAGAGAAGACAGTATTATTTTGATAAGGGACTAATAGAGAAATCAAGCCTTTGAAGCCGAAAGAAAGAGTTTCAAAACGTCCAAAAAATTAACTAATGTTTCAAAATTATTTTTTTGGATACTATAGACCCAAGTAGCTTAGTTGCTTGTTCCCAACTTGCTTTGTTGGTTCGAGATGGTGCAATAAGAACTGGTACCCCTAGCTTTACTGATAGTTTGAGTTTTCTACAAAACTATATGGATTGTTTAAACAAGGATAGGATCATTTTCGACGTATTGTTTTTGGTAATTTCAACGTATCCTTTTTTTACTAGATGTCTAAAGCAATAGTCTTGATGAGAACCTAATACAGAAAACAGGAATGTGGAACTGCAAAACAGTTTTGAAAAAGGAGCTTGTTCTCAGGAGTATCGTATTCAATAATCTCTCTCTACCCATTTCAAAGTATCAGACGCTTATCTTCATGAAACTCGTATTGATGTACCGGAAATGAGACAGAACTTCATATCTTCTTGAAAACGCAAAAATAATTATGCTCAATACCGTTATATCCTGTTTTCGGTGGTTTAATCCATTGTGCATAATAGTCTAGAACATAATATGCGAACTCAGATGATATTTTTAGTGAGAGACTAATAAAGAAAACAAAAACAAGAAAATTGGAGAGTACTCTGTTTCAAAACAGTAAGATAATAATCAACTGCAGTTTAGTCAAGTTAGTAGATTTTGTACTTATTCATCCCATAGTTCGAGAGAAGAGTCCGGATTCGGAGACTGGAAAAAACTGTGTTCGAATTGAATAAACCAAATGGCTTTAAAATTGAAAAAAAGTCACTTTTATGAGCTCCAGTTCGATGAAAGACTAGAGAAGAAATGAATGTGAAACCGAGAAAAAGAGTTCAAAAACTGGAATACCGTTTGGTAGTTATTATTTTACCAGTAATTAGCAGGTTTCTTCAGTTTCCAATAAGTTAAAATAAATTACTGTTTCAATAACAACGTTTCATCAGGAGCTATTCCTCCTAATTAATGTTCGAAATTCCAAGAATTCCTGTTTCGATAGCGTATTTTCTACATAGTTGTGACGGGCCGGGCCGGGCCGGGCACAGGCTCAGGCCCCTACAGCTCTAGATCCATCCAACGACGCTGCTTTTTAGGACTCTTAACTAACCACCAATATCCCTCAGATTGCGACGCAATTCTCTACGGAGCTTCGAACCCCGGGTCCCAAGCCCACTAGGCTCTCACCACTCGCTATCCGGTGTTTTCCCTGGAGCCAACTCTAGGGCTCGAAGCTGCCACGGATCGTGACCTAGACCTGGAACCCCTAGGGTCATGGTCCCACGACTATTTGTCTGACATCTTTGAGGCTCTGCTCGGATCTTGACTTGTAAGCTCAGATGCCTGACTCCGAATGGCACAGCCCCTATGGCAGCATGCTATCAAAACTTACGTATTGTACAGAAT
>GL380306.1:4787-24577 GCA_000143925.2 Caenorhabditis brenneri | reverse complement strand
GTGCCTAAATCGGCCCATTTTGGGTCTTTTGAGCATAATCTTGCCGTCTGCGCCGATTTAGGCCGTTTGGACTTATTTGTGCCGATCCGAGCCGATTCAGAACGATTTAGGCGGATTTAGGCCGTTTAGACTTATATAGGCCGATTTAGGCGGATTTAGGCCGTTTAGACCGATTCGGGCCGATTCAGGCCGATTTAGGCCGATTCGGACCGATTTAGGCCGATTCGGACCGATTTAGGCCGATTCGGACCGATTTAGTCCGATTCGGTCCGAGTTATTTCGATTCGAACCGATTTAGGCTGATTCGGGCCAATTTAGGCCGATTCGAAGCCTATGTAGGGCAATTCGGGCTGATTCAGGCCGTGAATAAAAGAAAACAACTAATAAACACTAACATTTTTCAGGTCCACTTGGCAATTGATCGGATGACTGGACGGTACTGCGCAATAAAGGAGATGAACCGATTGTCCGACTCGCCATTCTTCATCAAGTTATTGGAGGTGTTCACCAACAAGAAGAAGGTGTTCATCGTGGAAATAAAATATTGATAGGACTCCAATACCTCCACAATCACAACATCATCCATAGGAATCTGTCACCGGATACCTTATTTGTCACAACCGATGGCCACATGAAAATCGGAGGGTTTGCTTGCGCCAAAAAGCTGTTCGCGACGGAAAGAAGTTGTATGACAAAGTTGGATCCCGCTTTTACATGACACCTGAACGCTTGACTACTGGAGTTTCGGACTCGTCTTGATTGAAATTCTTGGTTACCCGAATCCTTTCATTGGAAAACACCAAGAACTGCCATGGGAAACGACAAAAGCATTCGTTTGCAATCCTAAACGTCACAACCGGCTCGCTGTCATCTCTCGCCCAATGAATAAGAATCAAGCCAGATGAATTTCCTCAATACCTTTTTTTTCAATATTCTCGCCCCTTTTCTAGTTTTTATCATGTTATTATAAAGTCCTAATAAACTAGTTAGATTCATTCTTAATTCTAATCAAGATTTCTGAATCCTTTAAAGGAACTTTGGTGACTACCGTAATCTCTCGTATCTAGAGGGCCTCAAGACTACTGGAGATGTTTGGCCAGCTTTCCGGGAGCTACATATAATTATCATAAGATTTGATTAAATTTGAAGGAGAAAATGTGTGAAACAGTGAAAAATGTTAAATTTAATTAATCCATTTAGTTAAATATCGAAAAATGCTGCTGTTTTTTTATCGTGAGTTTTTTTTTGGAATATCAAAAGTTTATTGTGTCGAAGAATTTTGAAAAAAAAACATTGGAATTTCTAGAAATCTCTTTGAAAATCCCCAATAAAAAAGATTATTGACGCATTCAGAAATTTTTTCAGAAGAACTTTTTGTTTGAAACAGTAATAAAAATACAGAAACAGTCACGAGACATTGTTTTTGCTATTGATATTTTCAACAGAAAGTTTTTTGAATCAGTGAAAAAATTTTACTGTTTCAAGAAAAAATTCAAAAACTTTTGAACATTTCCCATATTGCTGTCTTTCCTTTTTCCCATTTCCTCGATTTTTCCTTTCTTTTCGTTTTTCAGATAGATGAAATATTTTAAAAAAAATTCATCAAAACTATTTTCATACTGTAGCCTAAATTGTACATGATTAGGAACAACAATTCAGTTCTAATTTATTTAAACAAATTTTTTTTTCGAAACAGTAAAAATATACTGTTTTATGTAAACTCGTAAGGTAGCCAATACTATACTTTTATGATTCTCACCTTACAGAATTCTCGAAAAAAATGTTCAAAAAAAAACTACGCACGTCACGTAATAGCTATACCAATAAGGACACATTTTTCATCTCATAATCGAATTTTTTGTGAAACAGTGAAAACTGAAAAATTTTGTGTTTCAAAACTTTTTTGGCATATTTGTTGTATGCTAGAGAATTGGTCGAGTTCCAAACTTCCATTGATAGTGGGTGTTTGCAGAGAAATCCATAACTTTAACTCTTTCTTTTAACTCTTTCAAGAGATTTTTACCTGTTTCAAGATTTTTCCAGTCTTTCCAGTCATTTTGATACAGAAAAAAATTCACTGTTTCAAAAAAATTCGGAGAATTTGAAAAATAATTCCATTTTGCTGGTTTTTGGATCGATTCAATTAAAGTTCATTTACATTTTGAACAGCCTTGCATTATTTTAGTTCTGCTATATTTTCAACAAAAGTATTTTTCGAAGCAGTAAAAACTCACTGTTTCAAGTGAATTCGGAGAGTAACGAGTATAATAATTTCATGGTTTGATTATTTTTTTTAGGTTTTTAACAAAAAATTGCAATGTTTCATTAGGATTTCGGATTTTGTTTTTTTTTAAAGTTTTTTTTTTTGATAATGGGTCTTTGCGGAGAAATTCATACTTCCAATTTGCAGTGGAGTAGCGAAAACTGAATAATTTTGATTTAAAGAAAAATACTTTCTGTTTCAAAATTTTTCCAATCCAAACAAAATGGGAATTGAGCTACTGGATATGAACCGTTAATTTCCCAAGTTGCTTTTTTCAAATTACCGCAAAATCTATTCATTACAAGGTTGTAAGACTGATTTTTGTTGTGTTCTGAGAAATTTCGAGGTGAAATTTGAAGTACTCATTGCTTCAATTAATTATTACTGTTCCAAATTACTAAAAAGGATGTTTATTCATTATTCACCTTTAATAATTTCAATAGGAAATATTTGAAAAGGAAATAATTTTTCATGTTTCGAAAAACACAGAAAGTTAGAAAATATTATAGTTTTGCTGGTTTGTACGATTTACTTTCTTAAAAATGACTCTGACGTTTAGGCACATTATTTCAGTTCTTATACTTGAACGAAAACTATTTAATCCCAGCAATAAGGAAACATTTTCCATCTCACAATCTGTTTTTTGAAACAGTAAAAACTGCGAAATTCTCTGTTTTAAAACTTTTGTGACGTATTTGTTGTATGTTAGAGGATTGGTTAAATTACAGATTTCAATTGAAAATTGCTAAAGTTACTGTGAGGTGCACGGATTTATATAGTAATGGATGTTTGCGGAGAAATCCATAAATCTAATTGGCAGTGGAACAGCGGAAAAAAAAGTTATTTCAATTCTCGAAAATTTTTACCTGTTTCAAAACTTTCGTTTAAAAAAATTGAGCAGCTGTTTCCTGAACCCATCCCTTTCTCTAAAATTTTTTTAACATCCTAAATTGTATTCATTACAAGGTTGTAAGACGGCTTTCATTTGTATTTTGAAATTGGTTTCACTCTGTCAAATAATTAATGAAATAAAATACCGTTCCAATTTGTTGTAGGGATGTTCATTGATTCACCTCTGATACTTTTAACAGAAAAAACTTTTAAAGGAAAACATTTTTCATGTTTCGAAAAAACGTGGAAAATTTAAAAATATTTCCATTGTGCTGAATATTACCTCCAAATTAATTTCCGTTTTTACCCGAATTCATGGGAAATTTTCATAAAATTTTTCTCCTTCTGTATTCCTTATTGTACACGCATAGGCACATTATTTTGGTTCAGATATAATTGAACAAAAGTTTTTTATTGAAACAGTGAAGAATTACTGTTTCAAGCGAATTCTCAAAGTAGCGAACTTATCATTCTTATATATAAAACGCCCGTGAATTCTGTCCGTTTTTCCGGGATCTGTCCGGATGTCCGCAGAATGAGAAGAAAGAGGAAGTTCACGAGCAAAACTTGAACTTGGGACCTTTTGAACGACATTCACGTGTTTTCCCTACTGCGCTAAACCCGCACAAAATTTATAGAGCAAAAATAAATAGATAGAAAAAAGCTCACGTGAATTTTTTTGAAAATGCTATTTATAGTGAGCGGCGTAGCCGCGAACAGTCCAGACTGTAAATGCGCCGGAGGCGCATGGGCAGGCTGGTTTTTTATAATGTTCTGCAAAATATATGGCTTTTACAGAAAACTTCAATTTTTCAAAATTGTGAATCTTCTGATTACGTAATTATTTTTTACCTATACAGGGTCCGCCAAAAGTTCGTGCACTACTTCAAGAGCATATAAAATCAGAAATCAAGCTCCTATTGAGCTGAGAATCAACCAAAATGATGTTTGTATGCTATCAAACATGAGATTAAATTTTTATCGAATTTGGACAACATTGACGCTCATGGCTTACGGCCCCGTCGAGTGGATGATAAGAGCGCGGCACGGCACTCTCCATTGCTTTAGAAAAATGATTTTTCGAGCCGGTGGACTACCCGTTTCTGATGATTTCAGTTTCAAAACGATGAGAATTGTTTGGAAATCAAGTAAAAATACTTTGGAGCCTTGAAAATTCTGATTACAAATGATACATTGGCGTTAGAGGACAATGTGGTTTTTTGCTTCAAAACTGTGTAAAAACAATCTAGCAACTTTTTATGATAAAGATTAGGCTTTCCGAATGTTTTATTGAAACACAGTTGTTGTTAACAACAATTTTGAAATTGTTTAAAAACTGAAAACGGCCTGAAACCTACTTTTCATCAAAAAGCTCACATTTGGGCCGTTTCGAAGAGTTAACTACGTTAAGTTCGATGCTTTTTAAAGCTCTGTAAAAATCCCTGGTAGGCAATTCAACAACAGGATTTCAAAAAACACGTGACAAAAAGTATTTAAAATAATTTTGAGAGTTTTAGAAAAAACCGTCTGGCCATCACACTTCAAGATATCAAGAAACATCACCGTGTCACGCTCTCATCTTTCACTTGACGGGGCCGCTAGCCATAGGCGCCAATGTTGTTCAAATCAGATAAAATTTCATTCTCATGTTTTATAGCATACAAACATCATTTTGGTTGATTCTCAGCTCAATAGGACCTCGACTTCTAGTTTTATATGTTCTGGAAGTAGTGCACGAACTTTTGGCGGACCCTGTATATCTCTGATTCCAGTAAAAATAGTCCGAAAGAAATATTTTTAGAAAATCGGCTTCCAATGGATCAACAAAATAACAATAAGTGGAATATTATTTATTTCAAAAACTTTTTTTTTTGAAACAGTGAAAATTCCAGATGTTTCAATTTTTGTCATTTTCGTTGAAGGTTAAAGACTTTGATCGAGTTTCCGGCTCTGATTAAAAATTCCAAGGGTTACTGTAAGATTCACAACTGCTTCGGTAATGGGTGTTTGTGGAAAAATCCATATACCTGTTTTTCCTGTTTCAAAATTTTTCCAGTCAAAAAAAAAAGAAAATTGAGCTACTTTTTCATAGCCCGTTTGTTCTTAACAAATTCCAAAAATTTCCCCGAATTGTCTTTATTGCAAGGTTGTAAGACTGCTTTTTGTTGTATTCTGAAAGTTTTGAGGTGAAATTTAAAGTACTCACTGTTTCAAGTAATCATCATCAATGTAATAAATTACTGTTCCAAATTCTAGGAGGCATGTGCATTGATTATTCACCTTTGATGCTTTTTACAAAAGAATTTCGAAAAAACTTTGAACTGTTTCGAAAAAATTCGGAAAAATCAAAAATATTTCCATTTTGCTGATTTTGTGGGTCTATTTCCTAAAAATTGATATTTGTTTTCAACTGAATTCATGAAAAATTTCTATCAAATTTTTTTCATTCTGTACTCCTAATTCTAAAGAAATGGGAACATTATTTCAGTTCAGGTATATTTAAACGAAAGTATTTTTTGGAACAGGGAAAAATTATTTTCTGAATACAATTGAATGTTTAAAATTGATACAATCGAATTCAAGCATCTCAGAGACAAGAATTATGATTTTTGAAACAGTAAAATTCAATGTTTTTTACTGGTCAGAGATAATTTGCAATCGCAAAAACAGTCAATCTTTTCAGGGTCACTTCCGAAAGAGTTTAGTCTGTTGAGTATAG
This sequence comes from Caenorhabditis brenneri, assembly GCA_000143925.2. Taxonomy (NCBI): domain Eukaryota; kingdom Metazoa; phylum Nematoda; class Chromadorea; order Rhabditida; family Rhabditidae; genus Caenorhabditis; species Caenorhabditis brenneri. Next base: position 18,704 of record GL380306.1, on the reverse strand, counting down.
CTTCTGGGAGTTATTTTTATACTGCTTCGTTTTTTTCCAAAGATTTTTTAGACAAGGTCAAGTTGCAAAGACGATAATGAAAAATCATCAGGTTTCCAAATTTCCGTTGTAAAATAAAACAGTAAATTTTAGCATATTCACTGTTCCCAATTTTGTTTCAAACGATTTAAAAAAAAACTCTGTTATCATCCGGATCATTCGGAACATTTTTCAGTCTAAAATTGAAAAATTTTTGTTTATTTTTAGAGTTTAAAATTTTTTCGAGTTTTTATTCTCGCAATTTTTACTGATTTTTTTTTGCTGTTTTTGAAAATTATCCATTGTAGATTCAGTTTGTGATTGTACTTCATGGGTATCTAACCGAACAAATGAATTTTCTACTCCGGAATAATTTGGAAATCAATCAGTGATCAGTAAAAAAAAGTTACTGTTTTAAAAAAAAGGTCGAGGAAAATTTCTTCTGTAATGTATACTGACGCCTTTTTTTGAAAAAAAATTGAAAATATTTATGGCCATTCCAGAAAATGAAAAATTACGGATTCAAGAACATTTTCTAATTTCTTGCAATTTCGATTCACCTCGCTATCTTAAAAACCAGTTTTTGATTGAAAAAATGGCTAACCATTTCAAAATGTTTCGAACCCCAATAAGGAATTTGGGAATATGCTACTGTTTTTGAACTCCTAAAAAGGACTGCAAACGATCTACAGTAAGAAAAAGCGCGTAAATATAACTTTATTTAGTTGTACGCTCTACGAATTATTCCCGGTGTGCAGTTTCTCTCTGAGTTGAGGAAACCGTGTAGTGTGCATTATTGTGCCTGAAATTAATGTCTGGTAATAAAAATTGTTTCAGAAATTTTCAGAATAGTCTCATCGAAAGTTACTGCAGTGTTGCAGGTTGTGGTGAAGTTTTAAAACATTTTCTCACTTTTTTCCAAAAATTCACAAATTGTGTTTAGGAGACGAACAAATACGTCAAGCAAAGCAGTTAGTTCCCCATGTAATTTTTCTGGAAAAAATTTCGAAACAGAAAATTTTTTTTCACAAACAACTTTTTTTCCGAAATTCTGTTGCTTCCTGAACTCGTAATTAGTTTCCAATACATTGGATTTCAAATGCATTTTTCAAGACTTTTGGTACCAACTGAAGCTTTCTAATCCTGAAAGCCTTGTGAACAAACTACGAAATCTAATTGCAAAGCATTTATGTAAAATTGAAGCCTTCTTTGTAAATATACTTTGAAACAGTTGAAAGGTCTGGGTCTTTTTTCAGTCAGAAACGATTTTATTGACATCGCGCTTTTTTTTGTTTTTTCTCTAGCAAAACATTTTCTTGAACCAAGAAAAACTCACTGTTCCAGTTTTTCCTTGGAAAGTATTCATGAAATGTTGAAAACCGATTGATTACCGGCAAATTCACAAAATTTAAACATTCAGAAAAAAAAATTCAATCATGAGAAATTCCATAGAATTTTCGATTGGCAAGTTTCGAACCAAAAATTCCGAAATTAAAAAATACACAATATTGGGTATTTTTGAAACACATTCCATTGAAACAAAAGATAAGTTTCGAAGTATAAATTTTTTTGAAACAATGAATTTTGGAAGTTCTCACTGTTTCAAAAGAAAAATGTTGTAAGTTGATTTGATATATTCCCCATTCTTATTAGCACTAAGAAAATATTTTTCTGCAAAATTAGGCACTCAGTTTTGGAAACAGTAAAAGTGTCCACTGTTTCATCAAAAATTCAAAGAATGAATATCTCAGATCCTATTATTGTTCCTACTCTCCTAATTCCCAGTGGGTATACTGACACACAGACAGATTTTTGTGGATTGCTGTTGAGTTGTCTGATTGTGTTTTCAATATGTTTTGAAACTTTTTGTTTTTCAAGAAAAGGAAAAAATTACTGTTTCAAAATTGATTTCAGATGATAGCACAGTTCGAATGGACACGCAGACACACAGACAAATACACTTTACTGTTTTTAACGTTTGTGATGAATGAAACTACCTCACGATCACCACAGCCCACTGAAATTAACTGCGATTTTCATGCTACCTTTTTACGCACATATCGATATACTCGGAAAAAAATTTTTTTTCTAATGTTGACGAATATACTATTACATAAAATTTTTAGTTTTCAAAACTGTTCGTTAGTCAACTTTTTTGAGGATTTTTTTATGGTTAGAACGAAGAAGTACCTTAAAACTTCGATTATAATACTGAAATTGTTTTGAAAAGTGAGAATTAGTCGAAATTTCTGATATTATCATCTCAGGTTTCTGACAATTTTTTACTGTTTCGAAAAAACTCTTCAGATGACTTTCAGGGAAATTTCCAGTTCTTCTGACGAGTCCGCCTCAAAAAATTTACTGTTTGATGAAAGTTCAGATAAAAAATGTGGTGATAGTGAGGTAGTTTCATTCATCACAAACGTTAAAAACAGTAAAGTGTATTTGTCTGTGTGTCTGCGTGTCCATTCGAACTGTGCTATCATCTGAAATCAATTTTGAAACAGTAATGTTTTCCTTTTCTTGAAAAACAAAAAGTTTCAAAACATATTGAAAACACAATCAGACAACTCAACAGCAATCCACAAAAATCTGTCTGTGTGTCAGTTTATCCACTGGGAATTAGAAGAGTAGGGACAATATTAGGATCTGAGATATTCATTCTTTGAATTTTTGATAAAACAGTGGACACTTTTACTGTTTCCAAAACTGAGTGCCTAATTTTGCAGAATTCAATAAAGTGGTTTTAGGTCTGAATGGGAAATTTTGACATAACTTTATATGGTGTATTGTGACTAGAAAAAAATTCTAGAAATTAAGACTTTCAAATTTTGAAGAAGTAAATTTTTTACTGTTTCTCCAGAAAGCAGAAAGTGAAGTAGACGTGCTCGTAGGAATAATCCCGACATCACCCAACCCAAAAGAAGTGTTTACTGTTGCAAAACTTTAAGCGTCTCCGATGTGCAAGTGGATCAAGTGGTAATCACAAAACTATAAGGAAAAAACATTTTTCAACAGTCATATATTTTCAGAAAATAGGAACAAAATAATAATTTAAGACTTTCTTAAACAATTTTTCGCAGAAACAAATTGAAGATCTGTCCGATTCTTATATTATTAGTAGAGAAATCTCAAATTATTACAAATTTTTTGTGAAACTGGAAAAAAAAATATATTTCACAATTTATTTGACATGTTTCAAAAATAATTCTAATTTTTTCAAGTTTAACAACTGGTATTGCATGGGTAGAAGGAGTTCACACTTTCCAAAGACTCTCACATACGCACAGACAGACATATTTTGCTGAAAAAAAAACTTCCAGCGGGAAGAAAAGGGAATGTCGGCGAAAAAATTGAATGATTGTTCAAAAAAATTTTTTGTTAACTTCTGATTATTTCAGTCCGATTCTCCCAAATTTCAGTCCGATTCTCCCAAATCCGATTCTCCCAAAATCAATCCGATTCTCCCGATTCTCCCAAATATCACACTTGCTTCCATTGATTTCTCAAAATCATCATTTTTTTAAAATGATCAATTTGCTTACTGTTTCATGAATATGTGCCAAATATCTTATTTGATTATCGAAATTGATGCTGCATTAAGAACTTTTGAGTTTAAGACTGTAATTTTACCTGAAACACTAGGGATTTTTTATACAATTACTCATAGACCGATTTTGCTACCAGAAAAAAAATTCCTAGAATTTCAGAGTTTCAAGTCTTGAAGCAGTACATTTTTCTACTGTTTCACCGAAAATACAGGAAAACCTTCATGTATTCATTGAAATTCTCTTGAGAGCTCGTAAACTCTGACTCTAATGACTCTAATGACTCCGAGGTGACTCTGGTGACTCTAATGACTCCGAGGGGACGGCGGACGGAGCGTACGGGCAATTCGCCGCCCAAATACAAGCCTTACATTTGCCTCATGAGCCGAAATGTGTTTTTTGCTTCATTGTGAATACGTTAAAAAAACTTTTTACTGTGAATTAACTGATGTTTTGTTATGAAACTTTCCATAATCCTAAAAAAATTTCTGAAAAAAAAACAGTTTAAGAAATTTAATTCATTCCTCATTTTCAAATTTTTTCTGTTTCAATACAGGAATGTTGCATTAATAAGAATGTTCTTACTTCAATTTTACAAGAAATTTTTATGAAACAGTAAAAATCAATAAACTTTCTGTGCCAAAATTTTTTCCAGATTTGAAAAAAAAGAGGGATCAAGTTCATTTGTCGTACGCTGACGCGTTTCCACCAAACTTTATTTTTATGGTGCAACCATTTTCCCGACTTTGATAACTGCATAACTGCATTTCGTGAATTCAAATGGTTTTTAGCTGAATTTTCAAGGGAGGCTGTAAAACCATCTTGGCTTGATGACTTCTTTGCACTGTCCGTCCTCTGATGCAATTCTCTTGGCCGCGTGCCTGTGCTCTCTCGTACCAGTATGCTCTTTCGTTCTGATCGACTTTTACGAGAACGATTGCTTGCATATGTGCAGTGCATGTATTGTTTTTATAACCCACTTGGCTACGTGCCAACAGTCGTCTGCTTCTTTTTCTCCTCCTCCTACTTCAGGGGTCATACCCTCTACTCCCATCATCCTATTCCATTCTTCCCTTTCCTATTGTTGCCTTTGTCGTTGAGGCTGACTAAATATCGATTATTTATAATTTAATGAAAAATATATTCATCTATCTCTTCTATATACTAAAGGAATAGCTCTGTGTGTGTGTCTGTCTGTCCAGCACTTATCACTGAATAACTTTTGTACCTCTCGACCGTTTTCTACCATATTTGGCATATAGTCATGGGTCACCGAGCGCTTCAATTCTGTGAAGTTTGAAGCGCGGGTTACTGTAGGATTACGGTAGCTACAGTAACCAGATGACTCAACAATAGCTAGAAAACGGGTTCGAAGTGCTCAGAATTGTTTCATTTTTTGCATGCACTATCTAAGGGACCCCAATAGTAAACCTACAAAAAATGGTGGAGATTACTGTAGGATTACGGTAGTTACGGTAATCTGAAAACTCAACTGGCAAGCTCTAGATGAATAACCTTCCAGAACATTCTAGCAACTTCCAGAAACGTCCAAACGTGTGATTTTTTGGCGGGAGTTCATAAATCCAAACATTTTGGCGGGAATTCAAATTTTGGAAAATTTGGCGCGAATTCGAATTTTCAAAATTTATGACGGGAGCTCGAATTTTCTAAGTGTATATCTTAAGAAGAAGGCAGAATTTTTTCCCAAGTATTAAAAATGAGTTTGAGCATGGCAAATTAACCCCCCATTGAGGAGCGCAGCGACGAACAAAAAGGAGGTGAGCCGCCGTAGGCGGCGCCACCGACTGGTTCTTGACTATTCGTTATGGTCTATATTATCACTATTGATTACTTCAAAGTTTATATAAAAGGTTAGTTTTTCTTTTTGTTTTTTCAAAACCCGTTAGTCTTCAATTTTTTGAAAAAACAACACATTAAAAAATTGTTCCTAGCAGAAATCGGCCAAAATGGCGAAAATCGGCCCAAACGGCCGAAATCGGCCTAAATCGGCCTGAATCGGTCCAAATCAGTCCGAACGGCAGGAATCGGCCCAAACGGCCTGAATCGGCCCGAATCAGTCCAAATCGGCCCAAACGACCCAAACGACCCAAATCGGTCCGGCCTTCATCGGCCTGAACCAGCTCAAATTGGTCCAAACTGCCTTAATCGGCCCTAACGGCCTAAATCGGCCCTAACGGCCTAAATTGGCCCTAACGGCCTGAATTGGCCTGTACGGCCTGAATCGGTCCAAACGGCCTTTCTCGACCCAAACAGCCCGAATCAGCTCAAATTGGTCCAAATGGTCTAAATCGTCCTGTCTGACCCTACAGTGCCTAAACTGGTTCATATTGAGTCATTTGAAAAATGTCGGCCGTCTGCGCCGATTTAGCCCGTTTGCACTTGTTTGGGTCGATCCAGGCCGATTCAAGCCGATTTGGGCCGATTTAGGTCGTTTGGGCTTATTTGGGCCGATTTAGACCGGTTCGGGCCGATTAGGCCAATTCAATCCGATTCAGGTCGATTTTGGCCGATTCGGGCCAATTAGGGCCGATTCGGGCCGAATGAGGCCGTTCGGACCGATTTTGGCCAATTCGGGCCGATTTCGGCCGAAACTAAAAGAAAACAACGACTAAATACCAACATTTTTCAGGTCCACTTGGCAATTGATCAGATGACTGGACGGTATTGCGCAATAAAGGAGATGAACCGATTGTCCGACTCGCCATTCTTCATCAAGTTATTGGAGGTGTTCACCAACAAGGAGAAGGTGTTGATAGGACTCCAATACCTCCACAACATCATCCATAGGAATCTGTCACCGGATACCTTATTCGTCACAACCGATGGCCACATGAAAATTGGAGAGTTTGCTTGCGTCCAAAGAACATGTTCGCGACGGAAAAAAGTTGTATGACAAAGTTGGATCCCACTTTTACATGGCACCTGAACGCTTGACTACTGGAGTTTCGGACTCGTCTTGATTGAATTTCTTGGTTACCCGAATCCTTTCATTGGAAAATACCAAGAACAGCAATGGAAAACGACTGAAGCATTCGTTTGCGATCATCTCTCGCACAATGAACACATCTCGTGGTCTCATCAGTTCGCTGCTCCAGGAGGAGAGCAAAAGAATCAAGTCACGCACCAATTGAAAGGCAATGGAAAGGCAAACCATTTGGCCACCACTCCAAGGAATCAAAACCAACTAGCAGATTTGAGCAAAGCTGTATATTTTAAAAGTATTTCTGATGGTATCATATTTGTATCGATTTTCATCACCCACATCCCCCACTTTCTGTTTTAATCATGCTATTAAAAAATCCAAATAAACCAGTTAGATTCATTCCTAATTTTAAAAAACATTAAAAAAAGGAATTTCGGGTGACTACCGTAATCTCACGCTTCTAGTGGGCCTCAAGATTACTGTATGTGTTCGGACAGTTTACTTCGCCTAAGCTTTTTACTATTAACACAATTTCTTGTTAAACATGAATAAGAAAATGGGTGAAACAGTAAAAAAAAGTTGAATTTAATTAATCCATTTAGTTAAATAAATATCGAAGAATGCTACTTTTTTGGAATAGCAAACGTTTATTGTTTCGAAGATTTTCTGGCGAAAAAATTGGAAATTCGAGATTCAACTTTGAAAAATTCGTACAGAAAAAATCGTGGAATTATTAACGCATTGAAAAATTTTTTCAGAAGAACTGTTTTTTTGAAACAGTAAGAAAATTACAAAACAAGTCCCAAGTCATTGTTCTTGCTATTGATATTTTCAACAGAAATTTTCTGAAGCAGTGAAAAATTTTACTGTTTCAGGAAAATATTTTTAAAAAATTTCCCATGTTGCTATTTTGATACGTTTCCTTTTGTAGCTCGAATTGTACAGGCATGGGAACTATATCAGTTCAAGTATATTTGAACGAGAAAAATTTTTGAAACAGTAGAAGTTTCATAATTGGCTATGATCATCTTCCTGAACCGATTAATTCTAGATAGAGAGCGAATAGCTGAACCAATTAGAACACACAGTTTCCATTTTATAATCGATTTTTTTTTGAAACAGTAAAAACTGTTAAATTTTCTGTTTCAATTTTTTTTGACATAATAATATAGTTTACGATTCACACCTTATTCTCAACAAAATTCTCGAAAAAAAAGTTTCAAAAAAAAAAACTTCGGAAGTCGCTAAATAACTGAACAATAATGACGCATTTTCCATTTTATAACCGAATTTTTTTTGGAACAGTAAAAACTACTAAATTTTCTGTTTCAAAATTTTCTTGACATATTTGTTGTATACTCGGGAATTGATCCAGTTTCAAATTTCCGTCGGAAAATGTTAAGGTTACTGAAAGGTTCACAGTTCTTTTCGGTAGAGGGTGTTTGCAGAGAAATCCATAACACAAAATTTTTTTTCAATTCTTTCAAAGATTTTAACCTGTTTTAAGAGTTTTTGCGTCATTCCAGTCATTTTGATATTTTTAACAGTAAAAAATTCACTGTTTCAAAAAAATTCGGAGAACTTGAAAAATAGTTCCATTTTGCTGGTTTTGTGGATCGATTCAATTAAAGTTCATTTTCATTTTCAACCAAGAGAAGAAAGTTTGTTTTGAATAACAAAAAAAAAATGATTGCCGAATATGCATACTAATAAAGACATTTTTTCCGATTTATAATGGAGTATGTTCTTTAAAACAGTGAAAATTCCAAATATTTCTGTTTCAATTTTTTTTTGTCATTTTCTTTGTATGCTAGAAAATTTGATCAAGTTTCCGATTTTTTCGCTTTGGTAACTGTAAGGTTAACGATTTTTTTTTCGTAATGAGTGAAATCCATGATTCCAATTTGCAGTGAAACTAAATAATTTTAATTAAAAAAAAACTTCCTCTTGTAAAATTTTTCCAATCTAAACAGAACAGGAATTGAGCTACTGGATGTAACCTGGGATTTTCCTAACTTGCTAGTTCAAATTTTTGGAAAATCTATTTTTTACGATGTTGTAAGACGGCTTTTTGTTGTATTCTGAAACTTTTCGTGTTGAAATTCAAAGTGCTCTTTGTCTCAAGTAATTATGAATGTATTAAATTACTGTACCAACTCCTAGAAGTGATGTTCATTGATTCATCTTCGATACTTTTAACAGAAAAAAAACATTGAAAAGGAAAAAACGTTTTACTGTTTCGGAAGAAACAAAAAAAAATTTAGAAAATCATTTTATTTTGCTCGTTTTATTTCTTCCGAATGGATTTTCATTTCCTAGAAATTGATTTTCGTCTTTATCCAAATTCCTCAAAATTTTTTATAAATATATTTTTCACTCATCATTGTATGATGCCTAGGTATTCAGTTTAGATAAATTTGAACAAATCTTATTTTGAAACAGTAAAAAATTAAAGAATTGCTGTTTCAATTTGATTCTCAAAGTAGCGAGCATATTTTTTATGATGTTCATCTTGCAACTACTGCAAAATAGGGTTTTCACAAAAAATTTCAATTTTTCATTGTGAGTTTTCTGATTACGTAGTTGTTTTTTACCTATATATCTTTTTGATTCAAGTGAAAAGGGTTTGAAAGAAATGTTTTCAGAAAATTCGCTTCTAACGGATGGATCATCACAATAAGAGAATATTCTCCATTTCAAAATGGAATTTTTTCATTTTATGTTTCAGTTTTTTTATCACTTTCGTTGAAGGTTAGATGATTCGATCAGATCATTGAAAATACCAAGGCTTACTGTAAGATTCACAATTGTTTCGGTGATAGGTACTTGTGGAAAAATTCATAAATCTGTTTTTCCTGTTTCAAATGTTTCAAGTCAAAAAAAAAAAAGAAAATTGAGCTACTTTTCGTGGCCCGTTTTTTCTTAACAAATTCCGAAAAATCACCAAAATATTGCAAGGTTGTAAGACTGGTTTTTGTTGTATTCTGAAATTTTTTGAGGTGAAATTTAAAATACTCACTGTTTCAAGTAATCATCATCAATGTAATAAATTACTGTTCCGAATTCTAGGAGGCATGTGCATTGATTATTCAACTTTGATAGGTTTTACAAAAAAAATTCGAAAAAAAAACTTCTAACTGTTTCGAAAAATTCCGAAAAATCAAAAATATTTCCATATTGCTAATTTTGGGGGTATATTTCTAGAGACATATTCATTTTTAACGAAATTTATAGAAAATTCCCATTAAAATTTTTCATTGTTCACTCCTAATTTAACACGAATTAGTTCTGTTCTGCTATAATTGAACAACAATTTTTTTTGGAACAGGGAAAAAATTTCTTTTTGAATATTTTTCAGTGTTCTAGTCGCAAATAGAAACAATCGAATTCAAGCATCTCTGAGACAAGAATTATGATTTTTGAAACAATAAAATCGGCTTGGTTTTCCTAAGACCGGCCGAAAAAATTAAGACCGGCCGAAATATCACCGGCCGAAATTAAAACCGGCCGGAGAAATTTTTCGGACCCTTGAAAATTATCACCGGCCGAAATAAGACCGGCCGAAATTAAAACCGGCCGAAGAGAGAAGTTCCTTATCACCGGCCGAGCTCGTAAATAAGACCGGCCCAAATTTGTGAAAAACCGGCCAAGAATTGAGGGTTTCCTAAAAATCTTCCGAACATAAACAATTTTGTCTTAACTTTTTGCTTTAAAAGCCTTTTTTGATGTGTTTTCTAAGCCTATTTCTATGATGACCTAATTGAGTTGACCTTCGAAAGCGTAAAACACCATTTTTGAACAGGCTTAGGAAACACATGGACCAGGCGACAGCAATAATAGCAAAAAACGGAAGCAATTTGAAAAATATCTCAATTCCTGGCCGGTTTTTTTCACAAATTTGGGCCGGTCTTATTTACGAGCTCGGCCGGTGATAAGGGTCTTTTTCCTTCGGCCGGTTTTAACTTCGGCCGGTCTTATTTCGGCCGGTGATAATTTTTGAGGGTCCTAATAATTCCTCTGGCCGCTTTTAACTTCGGCCGGTCTTATTTCGGCCGGTCTTAATTTTTTCGGCCGGTCTTAGGAAAACCAAGCCCCGAAAGAATTTATTTTGTTGAGAATAACTTATCGAAGTTATTTTTATACTGCTTCGATATTTTTTCAAATCGATTTTCCAGAGAAAGAACGGGCAATAATGAAAATTATCAGGTTTCCAAATTTCATTTGTAAATTGAAACAGTAAATTTTAGCATATTTACTGTTCCCAATTTTGTTTCGAACGATTTTCTTCTTAAAAAAACTCTGTTATCATCCGGATCATTCGGAATTTTTTTTCAGTACAAAAATGAAATAATTTTTTTCATTTTTAGAGTTTAAAATTTTTTCGAGTTTTTATTCTCGCAATTCGTACTGATTTTTTGCTGTTTCTGAAAATTATTCATTGTAGATTCAGTTTGTGATTGTACTTCGTGGGTATCGAACGGAACATATGAACTTTCTACTTCAGAATAATTTGGAAATCAATCAGTGATCAGTAAAAAAAGTTACTTTTTCAAAAAAAGGCCGAAGAAAATTTATTCTGTAATGTATGGTGACTCCTTCTTTTCGATGGAAAATATTTATGTTCATTCCAGAAAATGAAAAATTGCGGATTCAAAAAAATTTTGAATTCTTGCAATTTCGATTCTCCTTTTTTTTGATAGGACCCCAACACCTCCACAGCATCATCCATAGGAATCTGTCACCGGATACCTTATTCGTCACAACCGATGGCCACATGAAAATTGGACGGAAAAAAGTTGTATGACAAAGTTGGATCGACCTTTTACATGGCACCTGAACGCTTGACTACTGGAGTTTCGGACTCGTCTTGATTGAAATTCTTTGTTACCCGAATCCTTTCATTGGAAAATACCAAGAACAGCAATGGAAAACGACTGAAGCATTCGTTTGCGATCATCTCTCGCACAATGAACCAATCTCATGGCCTCATCCATTCGTTGATCCAGGAGGAGAGCAAAGGAATCAAGCCAGATGAAATTCCTCATTACCTTTTTTCCCTCAATTCATTCTTGTAATTTATTTTAAACCTGTTTTTAGTCCTGAATGTCTCACCCTGTTCTCTCGTTTTTATATTCTCACACCCTTTCCTAGTTTTTATCATTTTATTAAAAAATCCTAATAAACTTCATTCTCAATTCTGATCAAGATTTCTGAATCCTTAAAAGGAATTTCGATGACTACCGTAATCTCACGTTTCTAGAGGGCCTCAAGAGTACTGTAGATGTTCGGATAGTTTATCCCACGCGTGTGCAATTAACAAAATTACTTGTTAGTCATCAATGAGAATATGAGTGAAACAGTGAAAAAATGCTTAATTTCCTACGAAAAAAATTGAGGGTTTAATGACTCATTGAGAATTTTTTTCAAAAGAACTGTTTTTTTGAAACAGTAAGAAAATTACAAAAAAAGTCCCAAGTCATTGTTTTTGCTATTGGTATTTTTAACAGAAAATTTTTTTGAAGCAGTGAAAAATATTACGGTATCAGGAAAAAAATCAAAAAAATTTTGAAAATTTCCCATATTGCTGTCTTTCCTTTTTCTATTTCCTCAATGTTTCCTTTCCTTTCGTTCCAGATATACAAAAAATTTAAAAAAAATTTCTAAAAATTATTTTCGTACTGTAACTTGTACGCGATTAGGAACAATATTTCAGTTCTAATATATTTGAAAAAAATATTTTTTGAAACAGTGAAAAATTACTGTTTCAAATAAACTCGTAAGATAGTCAAGACTATAGTTTTACGATTCACACCTTATTCTCACCAGAATTTTCGAAAAAAAAAGTTTCAAAAAAAAAACTTCGGAAGTCGCAAAAAAGCTGAACAATAGGGACACATTTTCTATCTCATAATCAATTTTTTTTAGAAACAGTAAAAACTCCCACATTTCCTGTTTCAAAAATTTTCGTCATTTTTTTTTTGTATGCTGGAGAATTAGTCCAGTTTCAAATTTCCATTGAGAAATGCGAGAGTTCCTGTAAGGTACACAGTTTTTTTTTCGGTAATGGGAGTTTGCGGAGAAATCCATAACACAAAATTTTGAATTAATTTTTTCAAAGATTTTTATCTGTCTCGAATTTTTCCAATCATTCTGATATTTTTAACAGAGAAAATTTTGAGAAGGTGAAAATTTTCACTGTTTCAAAAAAATTCGGAGAATTTGAAAAATATTTCCATTTTGCTTGTTTTCTGGATCGGTTCAATTAAAGTTCATTTACATTTTCAAATAAGAGAAGAAAGTTTGTTTTGAATAACAAAAAAATGATTGCCGAATATGCATACTAATAAAGACATGTTTTCCGATTTATAATGGAGTATGTTCTCTGAAACAGTGAAAATTCCAAATTTTCCTGTTTCAATTTTTTTGTCGTTTCCGTTGTATGCTAGAGAGTTTGATCAAGTTTCAGATTTGTTGGCTTTGGTTACTGTAAGGTTTACGATTTTTTTGTAATGAGTGTTTGCGGAGAAATCCATAATTCCAATTTGCAGTGAAGTTGCGAAAACGGAATAATTTTAAATTAAAAAAAACACTTCTCCAATCCAAACAAAATGAGAATTGAGCTACTGGATATACCCTTGAGTTTTCCTAACTCGTTCGTTCAAAATTTCGAAAAATCTAATCCTTAAAGGCTGTAAGACGACTTTCTGTTGTATTTTAAAACATATGTTCATTGATTATTCACCTTTGATACTATCAACAGAATAATTTTCAGCAGGAAAAAAATTCATTGTTTCGAAAAACACGGAAAATCGAAAAAAATCCATTGTGCTGGTTTTAAGGTAATTTTCGTTTTCAACTAAATTTATGGAAAATTTTCGTTAAAATCTGTTTTATTCTGTACTCCTAATTCCTGATTATACACGCTTAGGTACAGTAGCGAAAATGGGTGAGGGTACCTCGACACTTTGGGTTATAACTCGGTTCAAACACAAGCAATTGGTCTGAAATTTCATTTCAGTACTCACGATAAGTCTACAAACAAGATCCATAGTTTTTGGTGCATGTAGTTAATCTAGGTCATTCAGAAACTCCAGCCATCTAAAAATTTCTCATGAGACGGCAAGAAAACTTTTTTCTGTGATGACGAATATTTGAGTATCTAACTGTGAAACATTGCTATGGTCCTAAATAACAAGTTCACGTAGTTTGGAGAAATAAAAAAATTCGGCTCCCGAGTTATGGTCCTATAAGTCCTGGGAGGGTACTTCACCTCTCTCGTCATAACTCAGCTCAAAATGGTTCAAATGATCTACAAATTTAAGAGAGAATGTATTTTAAGTCAGATAACAATATGCCGTAAATTTCTAAAGTTTTGGAAAAGGTTCCTTTTTGTCATTTCTCTGCATT
>GL380305.1:34978-51477 GCA_000143925.2 Caenorhabditis brenneri | reverse complement strand
AGGTAGACTCGGAGAGCTATGACATGCTTGTAGAAGTTGATCCATCGCTTCCACTGCGATCTGAGCGGGATATAAATTGAAATTGAAGAGAAATGAAATAAAATGTTACCTTAACTTGCACCGGGCGTTGGCGACTGAGATCTCTAACCATTCGCATTACCAAATACTCTCCAATTCGTTCCAGCTTTTCAGGGTGTGAGATCGCATAAAAGGTCAGTTTTTGCATGTTCGAATGAAGTAATCCATCGGTAACCGCTCTTGGGTATATTGAATCCACTAACCGCCGGTATCTGAAACAATATTCAAGTAATGAGGATGAAATGTTTGTTTCACTAACCGCGGTTTGCATGGAGTACAGCAGCATAATCCATTCATATTATATCGCTGGAGTCGGCTTCAATTACTGGAAAATTAATTTTATATTTAAAATTGGAAAAATTTGCAAAGCAATCAAAAGCGAAGTTTTAACCTCAAATTTTTGTTTGGTTTTTTCAGAGAATCAATATTCTTAACACGCAGCAGCCAAAAAAACAAGTTTACCAAAGATGAGGGAAGTGCGCTTTACTGAGAACTTTTTTCAGCGGCAGTTCAAATAAAAGAAAAGCAATCGTCATATTCTCTTGAATCAGCGGTTTCTTTTCTGACGCAAACAAAACAATAACAAAATAAATATAATACTTTTTATCTGTCACATAAAATCAAATTAGTTCCGAGTGTAGAGTTTCTTGGCAAACTTGCTTCACTGTCGAGTTTAAATACGACAAAGGACAAGTTCCATGGTTTGGACGAAGTCGCTTAGTTTCACAAACTTATGCAATCATTTTCCATAAAAATCAATTTACAAAAAAAAACTCACGGTCTTATTCTCGGGTCTTTTCACACAATTCCACTTCTTCTTGCCAACTGGATTCATTTCGAATCTGTATTCTGATTGGAAATATTCGAGCGCTCTTACGATTTTTTCGACTTTAATGTCCCTATCTACCATTTCGTACTCCCGCGCCTCTGTACACAAATGCAACATTTGTGTATTGAGGTAATCGAGGCAATAAGTGGCATATTTAGTTTATAGCTGAAAATATGATGATCATTTTGAGAAAGTCCTAATCTGCCACTCACTGCTACTCTACCCAATCCATTTACCAACTTCTCCGTCAGTAACTCTTCGATACTAGTGACTTCTGTGGTTATAATATTCTCATAGAAAGTTTTCAAGTGATGAATCAAATCAGTATAACGGCAGAGCTTCAAATCATACTTGATATTCCCGGTACATGTGGGTATGTCGAGATCCTCATCCAAATTTTCATTTCGTCTTCCTTGGTTTCCACGGGTGCCAGACCACGGATCTCGGTTCGTGTCAAATAGGTACAGGAAGTCACGCCTATCTAAAAGATCAGTTCAAGGTTAATAAGTTTCTTATAATTTAATTTTAATTTATCTAGCCAGATATCAAAGAACAGGATAAAGTTTCTTATAATGGAATGATAATTTCATTCTTGGAGTCTGTTCTGAAGAGGATGTAGCGGTATCAGTAGAACAGTGTTACATAACAATAGGTTTAATAAAGAATAAAAGAGGTGATAATGATGGTTATATGACCGATCCCGAAAAGGATTCGAGGAGGCTATTTAAAGGAATTCTTATCATCCAAGCCCTAAAGGATATCGCATTTTTGCCAGCCCCTCCGGGTGCTGCTGGAGCTTGGATTGGGTCTGGTGGTATGACACCTTCTCTTATGTTGGGTTGGTTGCTTGTCAGCCATGGATACAATAACAAAATGAATTTAATACTTTTTATCTGTCACATAAAATCAAGTTAGTTTCGAGTGTATAAATATGTCATTGCAGCAAAGCCGGTGTCGCTACGAACTTCTGTCGATTTTCTTCGTGGAAACGTTGAATAATGGCTTCGGCGATTACTAAAAATGGGTACAAATATAACAATTATTAGAAAGAATTGATACCATCTGTTGCATTCCCATTTCCAAGATGTTCTTTTATGTCAAACTTCTCCAGTTTCATATTTGAAAGATCACGGAATAGAGAAATACAGTGGGGATACAGTAGTTTGCAAGTTGATTCAAGACCTTTCCCATTGAGAAGAAACTCTTTCAAGCCTTCTGGAATCTCTTCAATTCGCCCCGGAGATAAGTTCTTGAATGTTGGATCGGTTTTCGGAGAAGAAACTTGTTGTCGTTCTTTAATTAGATCCTTTGGTCCTGGCACTATAAATAAAACTTCAAATTTTTATCTCGTCAAATCGAACCTTTAGTATCTTTTCCAAGCCAGTAATAATCGGCTTTTGGAGCTTTGCAGAGAGGAACTTCATGCGGACTTCCATCAATTAGAAGAGTCAATTTGACGGCTTCAATTGACGATTCTGGTAACTGATACTGAAAAATGCTCGATAATTGTTGGGATAAATTGTGGCAGATCTACTTACAGTCAGAACAAAAATTTCAGATTGTTTGATGATTCCTTTACTGCGATTACATGTCAGTTTTGGATTCAATTTCCTCTTGACGCCCACTTTGACTTTGTAGTCAACCTGGGGAAACTCTGTTAAAAAAGATATTATAATTGAAAACAAATTTAACAATATTGGTTAGCAAAAATCGTTTTTTATTTTTTCACTAGACAACACCTTTTGGTTGATTCCTAAACTATTTTTCTTTTTTCTAGAATTTGAAGATAAATGACTACTTCTCGAACTATGGTTTTCTAGAATTGCGTTCTTCAATTGATTCTGAGATTGTCGCAACTCACCTAGCTCTCCACCATTCAGAATAACACTCCCTCCCCAGATGCGTTGCTCTCCGTTTTCTCCGGTTGTGATGGGCAATAGGCCGGCAAACGAGATTCTTAGACCCGTCCTATCGCGCACAACGAATGATTTATGGTTCGTGGACATGTGCTTCAAGAGACGGTCCAATTCGTTTTCCTTGTCTTCCGGTTCAACTGGTGGCGTCGTCATCACTTCCATTTTGTTCTCTTCCATTTCAGATCGTTAATTGAAGTTTCAAGATTGAAATAATAATTTTGGAACTTTGTTTTTTTAATTTGCTCTTGTTTTCACACGTAGTACCGTAATCCTACCTGGACATTCACGTGAATTATTATTCTGCTTTTCGGAAAATTGTACTTTTCTCTTTTTCCCTGGAGATAGAGTACCTCGTAAAGCTGTCACAAATCTTGTTGCCTCGGAGATTTCATTTGACTCCATCTTTCTTTTTTTTTTTGAAAACTCTATACTATTTTTCCAGTATACACTCCAAAAGCATATGTTTCTTCCATCCAAAAAGCCAGCAAGGGCTAATGAGCTTCGTTTGATACACTTATGATTTCGGAGATCATCATTTTTGTTGAGCAGACTTTTCACTTCCTTTTCATGCTCCCTCTTCCCCTATCCAAAACATATTTTGAGTTTTGTTGTCGAGCATTTTGATTGAATCCGGTGTATTTGAAATTTGAAAATAGAGGATAACTATAATGAAACTTTAGCTTTTTGATCACAAAAGCTTTGAAGCGTTTCGTCAGATTCAAAAGAATTTTGTAGGAAGAAATGGAGTCAACAAAGGTTTTAGTTTAGAGAGTCCCATTTTGTTTGGTTCATTCTTAATTTTCGTATTGAGCTCAATTGAGGAGTAACTTCTAAGACTACAGTAGATTTATATTATGGTATTCACAAGATTACTGTAGCTATAGTACATTGTAATTTCAAAATATAATTCAGAAAACTGTCCTAAAGTCCTAATGGAGACCACATGCTTAATTGAATACCCTCTCACCATCCACACCTTCATTTGTCGCTGAACTTCAAAAGAGGGTAACAATGAGATATCAAAAATGAAACACCTGGTGTATGTATGCCCCCTCAATACATCAATCCAATCCATCTATTTCTGAGAAAAATGGCGCCACGCCATTTAATGGCCCCTCTCATTTTATGGGGTGGCGCGACAGAAAGGCGCCGCCCTCCGTATAATTTCTTCTCATTTCTTGTCACAAATATCCTTTTGGCGCAACTCAATCTATTCTGAATTAACTAGATTGTGTAGTAAAGGAACGGAAGGAAACAATTGATAGTTAACAGGAGAGAGGTAATAGACTGATAGAGGAGGTAACACACGGGAAAATATAGTACGAGACGATGAAGAAACGTCTTGGCAAACAGTCTTTTCATCTCTTTTTCTACCTTTTACTCTTTATCTTTCCTTGTTTTTTCTTCTTTAACTATTTCTCAATCAATTTATCAATTTCAGAATATCTTTCATGAATGCAATATTCCTTTTTCTTCTTGTCTTTGGACTTTTCTATTCCCATTCTTGCTCAGAAGATTGGGATCATTATGACGATGAAGATTTAGCGTTGAGTATTCCGAAAGATGCAATCGGAGTTCCACAAGAGTTCAGGTATTTTCCAATTGATTTAATATTAGTTCGAATTTCTTTTTTATCAGAAGACAAGTTTTGAAAGAGATGGAAATTCGGAACAAGCCCAATGATGTTCCCAAAAATCGATGCTACTGCAATTATGGTGAATCAATTTGTGGAAAGAATATGACATGTGTTAAAAAAGATGGAGCAGCTTGTTATCATTCAGTCAGAGAGGTTATTTGTTAATAATTTTGAAATCACCAAAAAAAACGGAAGCTTTAGAAATACAACAAAGATGAGAAGCGGATGGAAACTCTTCATGAATATGGATGTGCAACTTTAGAAAGAGGAAGTGGAGCATCTCATTTAACGGTATTGAAAAAGAAGACTTGATAAAAGAAGAAAGGATTGATTTCAGTGTAATTCCTGGAGAGCTGCTCATCATTCTCCAAAAAGTACTGGATGTTGTTACGAAGGAAATTATTGCAACAAAGTTCTAGTCCCACCACCGTATGCTCATCACAAAAAAGGTATTCGTTTTGATTTGATCATCATTATTGAAAATTCTCAAAGAAAAATTTCCAGAAAAAGAACTTCAAAAACCAGCAAAACTACCAGAAGATTCTGCTTCTTTTAAAAGTTCTGTGAATGGAATCGTAATGTATTTCATTCTGATCGCAGTTGGAATGATTGCATTCGGAGTTGTATGGTGTGCTTATCGCTGTTGTTCAAGATCAGGTAAAAGTTATTTATAAACAAAAAATTGTATTTATTTTCTATTATTTCAGGAGAGAAAAAACCAGTGTCATTAGCAACGGAATCATCCTATTTGAGTGAGAAAATGATGATGTTGGAAGATTCTGGGTTAGTGTTCTCGGGGTTTGAGGGCTGCTGATTGGCTATGCAAACTCAAATGATTCAAGATATTTGGAAAAAAAGATCAATTTTTGAAAAGTCAAACCAAAATTTCACTATTTTCAGAAGTGGATCAGGACAGGCTGCATTACTTCCAAGAACCGTTCGACAAGACTTGACCATCATAAAAACAATTGGACAGGGAAGGTAATGATTCAATATTAATTTTAGAAAAAACTATTTGGCTTTCAATTTCAGATATGGAGAAGTTCGGAAGGCACTCTATCGTGGAAGTTACGTTGCTGTCAAGACATTCTACACAACAGATGAAGACTCGTGGAAGAATGAACGAGATGTTTATCAGACGAACATGATCAATCATGAGAACATTCTACGTGAGCAAGAGAAATATGAACCCTGAAAAACACATAAATATATGATTTCAGAATTCGTAGCAGCCGATATTTGGAGTGAAGAGGACTCAATGACAAAGATGCTTCTGATCACAGATTACCACGAATTGGGATCCCTTTCTGACTATTTGTGTCGTGAGGAGACATTGACAACAGATGAAGCTCTTCGTCTCATTCATAGTTGTATTTGTGGACTTGAACATCTACATGCATCTGTACAAGGAACTGGAAGTTTCAAGAAACCTGAAATTGCACATCGTGATATAAAATCAAAGAATATAATTGTGAAAAGACCCAATGTTTGCTGCATTGCTGATTTGGGACTTGCATTGAGATAGTTAGTTGTTTGATCTACAGAAAATCGGAAAAACTGACAGTTTTCAGTCAAAATGATACAATACTCCCGTCGAAATTTAATGTTCAAGTTGGAACCAAACGGTATATGGCACCTGAATTACTGTCAAACACCTTGAATCCAAATGATTTCTCTCAATTCAAAATGGCTGATATATATTCAATGGCACTCGTAATGTGGGAAGTTGTGTTCAGAGTGGAAGTGAGCATTTTCTAAAAATCTTTTCAATTTATAATTCTCGTTCCAGGTTAATACTTGTGATGAAGTGTCAACAGTTGATGAGACGTCCCCTGACCACAGTGCGTCAAGTGGAATCGGAGAATCAGTCAGCTCTTCTGGAAACTATTCTAGAATACAACGCCATCAGAAGACCAACGTAGAAGGTCCAGGATTACAGAAAGCAAAACCATATATTCCTCCATTTGATGAAACTGTTCCAAATGATCCCACTTTTGATGAGATGAAAAGAGTGGTTTGTGAACAGAGACTTCGTCCGCCACATGAAGAAGCGTGGAAAAATATACCAGCACTGTTTGCATTGAGTAAATTAATGGAAGACAGTTGGCATGCACATCCAAAATATAGACATACTGCTTTGAAATTGAAGTTGGAGACAACGAAACTAATTGAAATGATTGATAGACAGGTATTGATTGAATTTCCTAAACTCAGAAAACTTCTTCTCATGTTTCAATTTTATAATACAAAGATTTCAGTTTTATTACACTTCGCTTTTATTTTGATCAATTTTAAATCACAAATCCAAAAATTTGTTTCAGAAACAACTCCCAGGAAAGGATCAATTCCATCAGCAGGATAGTGGACTCGTTGAATCGGCCACCAATAGATATGCCTCCTAAATGAGCTCTTTAAAAATCCCCAATTCGAGTATCTTGACGGTCTTTATTTTCCTTTTGAAGCGATCTCTATTCCATCGAAAACAGTGAACTTTTCCATTTTCCTTGTGTATTTTTGTATTATTTTGTACTTTTACATCCTGTGACTCTTCATAATAAACCTTATTTCATTTTCCCACGGTAATAATTTAATGAGATTATTGTCCAACATCACTATATTTCCTTGACACATTCTTCGATTCTCTTCATGATAAGAAGAACAATTCCTTTCTCGTGTGCTCACTGTGGCAGAAGAAGACGACGACGGAGCAAACACATTTATCAGCTCAGTCATGTACGTTTACAATCTATCTTTCTGTTTCTCTCTATCTTTAATAATGTATCATCATTTGAATCTTACCTGGATTGATTCGCACCACGTTTGAAGGCAAATAAAGCTATCTTTGTCGCGACGATGGAGTTGATAAGATTGCACATCGACGACTCTCTAAACGACTAAAACAAGAAAATTGCAATTTGCATCACGAAGAGAATAGCCTCGCAACACAGAGTACATGCAAGGTTCTCGAGATCTATGAAAGTTATGATTTATTAGAGTTTGCACTCAATAAGTCTAGACATAATATAAGTAGTAATGTAGAACGTTTCATGTGTGAATTTGTTTTATTTCAAATAAAAGACCGTTGAAGAGATTCTCTTCTCTGTTAGACTCTCTTCTACAAAGTAAGAGGATTGGATAAGTGGGAAGGAAATTGGGATCGAAGTTGAAATTAGGAACCAGGATTTATGAACCTATGGTAACCAATGGAGCAAAGCAATCAACAGGTGCAGATATGGATAACTTATATTGTAATATTGTCAATCACCTTTGAAATATAGATTTCAAAAACAACAAAAGCTCATAAGCAATCTTTTCGAGAGAATCTCGTCACATTACTCTTTTTTATCCTTTCTACCTGGCTTTATTCTATTTTAAACTTCTCCGTTTCACTTGAAAGACTCCTCCCAATGTCACCATTTCTTTTCTAACGTCTTCCAACCGGAACCTCTGATAACTTCTCTCTCAGTTGTCAACAAAAACGAAACATGACAAAATGTAAACCGGTAAATCAAGTCTTGGACTAGAAAATGTGCATAATATCGCGTTCTCTGACATGATTTTATGTCACCTTTCCAGCTCAAGAGCAAGCGGTTTACTATCAGAATACTAGGGCAACGATGAGGGGGGAATAATTGCGAATACGGGGAAATTAATACTGTTTTCGACTACACCCAACCTTTTATAGTGTCACAAAAGTAGGTGGGCTTATGAAACTACAGGTAGAAGAGACGCAGCTAATGTTGCCTATCACCCAAATGGGCGGAGTCTATCGATAACGATTCATCGGGCGGCGGGACGGAGCAGTCCCCCTTTATACATCATTACGGTTAATAGGTTAATAGAGGGGGACAGTTTTTAAAGGGCAGGCGGAGGTTTGGCAAAAGGCTCATAAAAACATAATGTACTGGGAACAAAGATGGGAACTTTTTGGAAATTGAGAGCAATCCATAGAATCACTACAAATAGATGTTTCCAAAAATTAGATTCATATGATGGTATAGGTTAGATCCCGCTTCAGTTCGATGTGATTTCAATTATCACGTGTTTGGTGCCTAGAGGTTCTGACTGTGAGGATAAAAAACATAATTTCCTGTGAGAAGGAAATATTGAAGGAAGTTATAACATAATTTATTTCCGGGATGTAAGGGCTAAGAAGGAATGGAGTTTGTTGTATGTTCTGATGACAAGATACTCGAAATTGAAGATCTCCTTTCCCTTCATCCAATAAATATATTCGTATTCTCAGTTTCAGAATTTTGAGAATCAAACAACTAAAACCACAAGGCATGCACATCAAGTTGAGGCCTGAAAAACTATATTTAATAGATTCTTCTGCGGATGAGATTTTGAAAGAGAGATGAAAATTGGACGTTGGAAATTAGCCATCATGGGTTTGCCAACATCCACTAATTCTGAAAACTTTTCTAACCACAATTCCCAATGAGAAGTCAGAATTTTTTCGAATGAAATGTGCCCAAAACTTCGACATGTAGAGGGCAGCATAACAGTACAAATAAACAGTTTCGAAACAGAATCTATCAGTTTCATTGTACTATTTACAGTTCAATTTTAATTATTTGTTGGTGGATCGGAGCTCTTCTCTGGTGCTTGAAGTACACTTGCATCTCCAGCTTCAAACTTTGTATTCAACTCTTCCAGTTTCTCTTTCAATTTTTCAGCTGTCGGTCTCTTATTCGGATCATGATTCCAACACTCATTCAGCACGTTAATCATCTCTCTTGGCATCCCATCTGGTGGTGGCATTCGGTATCCAGCACGCACTTTCTGCTAAAATTGATCAGTTAGAAATGCAACATTTCTTATCTTATCAGTTTTCACCTTCACTGTGTACCCTTTCCACTCATGGTACGGTGACTGGTACGGAGTTATGAAGAACTCCCAAATCATGACTCCAAATGCATAAATATCCGTATTGAATCGTGTTTCTCCGTTGTTCCACACTTCTGGAGCTAGCCAACGAACATTCAACGGTTTCGAGAGATCCACCTTGTAGACAGTTGTTGCACGACACATTCCGAAATCGGCAATCTTCACAACTCCATTGTGAATGAGACAGTTTCGAGCAGCAATGTCTCGATGAATACAGCTAAAACATGTTACTCATTTCCTAAAAGAAGTATTCGAAACAAACTTTTTCTTGTGAAGATAGTCAATTCCACATGCAGCCATGTAAGTGTATTGAACTCTACGGTTAATCTTCAGATCCTGAAAGACAGAAACAAAGTAAACTATCGGATATCAGGAACTTTCTCACTGGTTTCTCTCTCAGCAAATCCTCAAGTGCACCTCCATTACAGAATTCAAGAACCAATAAATATGGGAAGTCATCCAAGATAAATCCATAAAACTTGACAATATTTGGATGATCATAAAGTTGCATGACTCTTGCTTCCTTCATCATATCCGCCAATCCTTCCTCATCTGTTCCTTCTGTATCCAATTTCTTCACAGCAATAACCGCATTCGTTTTGACGAGACGTCCCCGATAAACTGTACCATAAGCACCCGATCCAATTTGTTTTTTGAAGTTGACATCTCTGTGCATCAATTGGAACTTTCCTTTGGCAATGGCACGTTTCAATGTCACTTTCTCTCCTTTTATTTCAATTGTGTCTGCTTTCAATGATTCTATTAATTTCCCAATGTTTATGGCAGAACGATTTCCCAATTTGGCGGAGTTTTGATTTCTTTTAATTTCGTAACGACGGATTCCTTTTTTAAGACGAACAGCCAAATGGAACTGTAACTTGTTCAGTTCGGCAACCATTCGACTCGTCACCATAAAATCTCCATCATTGACGAGCAATTGATCAGCATCAATGTTCATGAGTGCTCCATGGAAATACGCTAGGGTCAGGTCTTCCTCTGCGATTCTGAAGTTTTCTCTTGTTTGAGAGTATGATGGAAACAGATACTATAATACGTATAAAAAATGCCCCCAAACTATGAGGCCTGAGATTACTCTCATTTTGATCAGTCGATCATATTTCTCAAATTCATTTCATTCAACAAACCTCTCTCTGTTCGGTGGCATGCCTGAATTGATCTCTGTATAAATTCGACGAGAACTGTTCTGAAAGTTATCGACTGCTGACAACTCCGAACACCTTTCTACCTGTTATTACTCCTCCCGACGCTGGGAAACTTGAAAACTGATTTACCATCAGGATCTTTTCCCATTGACCCTTCATTTCACGTTGGAGAGTTTACACGCAGAGAGACTTAATAATTTATTAGCGAGCGATTGAATACTTTTTCAGTTTTTCAGATTACAAAAGAAGACAAAGATGGGAAGAGGACACAAAGAAGAGCACAGATAGAGATCGTTGTATACACACAAAACCAAATGGAAAAGTGGGCGAAAGTTGCATTGGGATCCGCTAAAAGAGACGAAATCTAAAGTACTGAGTATAACCTTACTGGATGTGCTAGACAATCAAAAAAGAGTTGAATAGGGGAATTGGTTTCGAAGTGATATCGTATTTACACTGGACATGGAACATAGAAAAGCTGATGGAACAAAGCAGGAATGGCGATTGCCTTGATGTTTAGGTGACTTTACGAACGCGAGCGAAGTTCGTATTTCGTTCGTTTTTCTGTCAAGATTGGCTCGTTGTTTTCCGTGTCGAGAGCAGCTTCTAGCGCAGCTTGTTGCTCTCGTTTCTTATCATCACAGGTGCAACATTCGCAATCGGCGTTGCCTGGGCCAAAGAATTCTGAACCGTAGTAGCAAGTGATTTCATGCCCAGGTTCTATGTCACGAAGAACCTGGAATATGCACTACTTAGATATTACCGTCTGAAACGGAGCTTACTCGTATGTGTGCAGTGCTACCATGCGAAACGAATTCGCATGTAGGTTTACAATCGTGGTTTATATAAGCCCCTGGTCCCAGCCAAAGAGTTGAGCAACGCTTTCTAGTGCTGTACATAACTGAGAAGTCACTGCCTTCCGGTTGAAGAAGCACCTTTTCTTCTGATTGCGATAAGAGACAAACGACGCCACTTAGCCGTTCAATTTTATCTCCGCGGTACCAATTACGTGTTGCAACCAGCTTTGCGCCTCTGTTTTGTTCTAGAGAATATCTGTTACATTCCACAATAGTGTACCCCGCATCATGGTGAAAAACGTTGAAGAATCGGATGATCTGAAAGAAAATTGGATGAGGAGTCGAAATAATTATTTAATTACTGACATGATCACGAAACTCGGTTTTCTTGTGGAACGACAGCTTCTCGATGAACAACCGAACGCTTCTCATACTCAGAATTGAGTAAATAGCATTAGTGAAATCTTGATCTTCTTTGAATTTCTGCATGACTTCCTTAGCGACTCGGTGCTCATCTTCGTAGGCATAGCGTCTTCTGAAAGTTTTCAATTTGATAAAATGCCTCGAGACAAAACTGTACTTTTTGTTCATTTTGTGAGATTTGAAACCGAGGACTGGATCAACAATGAGTGTCGTGGCAAAGTCATCGAACCAGCATAGTTCCATCGGCGTCATCGAATGATCCTGTCGAGGGATTTGTCTGAAGCGCAATGACAAATCTTGGATCTGAAACATTTGAAAATAAGGATTCAATTCGAAAAATAAGATTCTTACTTCCTCATCCAGTTGTATGTCTTTATATAGTTGGTTCATCTCTTTATTCATGCTGCGAGCTCTGGAAAGCATTGTTCCAATGAAAAAACCAACAAAAGGACCGAAAGTTTCATGTTATCCGAGAGGAATACACGGAAATACAGTATCTATTCGTGATGGGACTAATCTAATATTGTATTGTAATGCGCCTTGAATATCAAAAAACAAAGATCTCTATCGATAATTATCTTTCTTAAGCGCAAAAAGAAGATAGGGCAAAAAAGCGTAAACGGGTCTCATGGTTTTTTGCGTTTGTTTGTTTCAACTGCCAGAGGGAGCGTTTGCCGAAATGCGCCTTGGTTTCTGACTGGCGCGATTATTGTGATGCTGTGCACAGCGCGATGGAGAGTGCCCTCGTCGGGGTCGGAGAAGATGTAAAAAGAGGCTGGCGGCCTTCGTTGTGCCGGAGAAAGAAATAATGCGAGGGGCGAGAGTGAGAGGGATGCATGAAGGATAATCGACGCCAATTACAAAATGAGATGGCTGGAAATTGATCTGCAGCGAGCACCAAATATGCACTTCATGGCTATTGCGTTGATAAACAAAAACTTGTGTACTACTGATAAACAATTTGAGGAAATGATGAAAGATTCTTTATACAAATATTATGAACTCATTATTAATAAAAACCAAATAATGGAAAAGTTGAAACAGTTCAAATCTAGCTAAACATTCTACATCATTGGTGTTCGACAGCCCATCGTTCCCATTGCACTGTGTATCCGGAAGTGTAACTTATTCTCCAATGAATATGATTTGTAAGCTCGGGCCTTGTCAAGTAAAGTCTGAGCCTCAATGAACTGCTGCTGTGAAATACGTAGTATTGCGAGTTCATATGTGGCGTTGGGCGGGAGATATGTGAAGCTCTTGAGACTTGACTCTCTGAAATAAATCGAAAGATCACATGATTCTGCTGACGTAAATGTATTCAATTAGTTAGAAACAGAAAGCACAAATTTCGGAATCCTAAACCGAAACCAACTGGCATTAATCTCAAGATAATCCGGTTTTATTTTTTGTACTCCAATACCTTTCTAAGACAGCTCTAAAGCACTCTTCTGCTTGAGCGTTGAGACCCAAATGACGGAGGGACACTCCCTTTAAGAAATAATACAAGCAGTAGTCGTCAATATCAACAGTGGACTTCTTCATTTCCCATACACGATCCATATCTTCTAGAACTCCTCTAACCATTTTTGGATCTTTTCCAAAGATATCAAATCCATTCCAGAAGTA
The DNA here is from genome assembly GCA_000143925.2 of Caenorhabditis brenneri. Lineage (NCBI taxonomy): Eukaryota > Metazoa > Nematoda > Chromadorea > Rhabditida > Rhabditidae > Caenorhabditis > Caenorhabditis brenneri. Next base: position 38,119 of record GL380305.1, on the reverse strand, counting down.
CATAAACTCATAATGCGCGAATAAGAGAGAATGGGTGGCCACAAATCGTTTCGCTTTTCGCCCACAGTATTTCTCGACTGGAATCGATTTTCCAGCAATTCTCAATCGGAGACCATCTACTTTCCCAGCCAGAGCATTGATTGTTTCATTCCTTCTAGCCTCATCTACAGTTTCATCAGCAGCGAAGAAAATGCACATGAGATATGTATATACACAACGACTCCATTTCGATTCCTTCATCAGAAGTCGTGCATAATTTGCAGCATGTGACCATCGACGTTGATAACTATGTGCAAATCTAAAAGAAGCTGGAATACAGAAACAAATTTGTTTCATAGTTCCTCACAGTAGTTCCCAGTAGCATCCGTGATGAAATTGTTTGTAGACATCTTGAGATTCAATGGACTTGTTGAATAAATCAATTGCAGTCTCAATATCTCCAGAAATAAGTTTCAGGCGAGCCTTCATGAACAACATGATAGCTCCATTTGGCCATAAATACTGCAATCCTGGCATTATCCTTTTACAAACATCCAAGTCCGGTTGACCAGTTCCCAATACAAAACTTGCTGAAATATTCGAAATATGAAATCCTATGAATTCTGTTCCATTACCAATCAAATGCCACGTCAGCAAAACCATCTTTGCAAGAGGAGAACATAGAGTTCCAGTCATTGAAGCCACGTGTTGAAGATCCCTCATTCCAGCAACTTTATCCCCGGAGAATCCAACAACTTCTAGTAATCTCAAGACTTTTGAAGGGAGTACTGAGAGCATTAATGAGAATGTTCCAAGACCCATTCTTGTTCCACTCTCGAATTGTTCTTGAACTTTCTTATTTCTTCCAACCCATACACTCGGTTCGTTCATCAATTTTTCACAATATCTGTATGTTTGATAACATGTTCTGATGTTCAATGCTCCTTTAATGAAACTCGCAAAGTTGTCATCATGGAAAAACGTGAGCATTGCTCGAATTAAAAGCATTTGAGCATAACAGAGCTCCGCATGCAATTCTTCATCCGACATCTTCTTTCCTTTTGCCGTGGCTCCAAATATTGTCTCTTTAATACTCCTTCGTTCTCTGAACTTTTCAATAACCTCCACAGACATTTTACATGCCTCTGCAGCCTTTTCCATATCTTGTTTGTTCACTGTCATGACTGCTTTAATGAACAATATACACGTGTATCCCATTGAATGATACATACTTTTGTCATATCTGAAACACGATTTCACTCTTTTTTTTGTTTCTTTGAATTAATGAAGTATTAATAAATGAGGCGACTCACAATTCTGCCATCCTCTCTTCCGCTAATTCAAATTTGTTATTCATAAATAAATTCAATGTGATCTGTGTTTCAGCAATTGTATCCAAAAGTTCCAGGGAATTGCTACTGAAAAACAAATACATGGAATTTTGTTAATAAAAAACATGAGGACATACTAGGTGACATGATCATAGGCATCCAAGTATTCTGCATCACTATCCACTGTTATCCTCGATAATGATCGAGGTCGTTCAACTTCTCCCATTTCTAAAAATGAGTTGAAAGTTCAAAAAGAAATGAATAATATGAAAAGAGCATTGAGGAAAAAAAAAGAAACATTCAATTGAATATACAATGAGGGATTTTTGATGAGATGAGTTCTTCGAAAAAAGAAGAGTAAAAAGGGGAAATTTTATTGAAAAGAGTGCTCTGAGTAATGCATGATTTATAGTGGAATTCAATGAGAAAACGAGTTCTAGTCTAGAAAAACAAATGAGAGATTTTTAATGGAACAACTCATTGTACGAGTCAATATGGTCTGATTGTGGCACATAATAAATTAGAACATCAGAATGAAATGGATACTCAAGAAAAAATTGAAAACTAAAGTTTTGAAATTAGAAAAGTGCAAGCCAAACTCAACCGGATAGAACTTTGAAATTGAGTGACTTGGCTCCTTGGAGGGAGGTTAATAGCTTCTAAATGACGTGAGTATAAATTCCAGAACGATCGAAATTGAATAGGTTGATGATGGGAAGAGTTTGGATGTTTTCCTGGACTCAAATTCAGAGAAAAAAAGTTAAATTATAATTTTTGTAATTCCTTAAACATTGCGAGAGAGAACAGAAAGTCTAACATTTACGCATCATTAAATGAAGGAAGCAGCATGTTGTGGTTTTTGGCAACTAGGTCAAAAAGGTTCTATGCAGCTTTATTTACAATATGAAGAAAGGGAAAATGAGAGGATGTACCTAAATAGAATATTGAAAAGTTTGCGCCTTTTTTAACATTACTCATATTATCTTGAGCACTCGAATGAACCATTCTAATGAAACCACTTATTTTTCAAGAAACTAACCCTAACAAGCTCTGCAACAACCTCTAAAACTCCTCCGTCTTCTAATCTTTGCTTTCAGAAAAGAATTCCAAAAGTCCATTCTTGCCTCTCTCTTTCTCATTAATCATTTCTCTCAGTCATAACAAGATTTTCGGAATAAAAAACACAGCGGAGCAGCTGAAAAAAAGGAATCAAATCACGAGTTTTTAATCAGCAACTCCACCTGCCGCCGAAAAAAAAGTGACGCCCTGGAGAGTTGAGACGTTATCACTGGAAGAGCTCGAACTCGACGAATTTATAGGGGAGCGAATGATACTTACAGAGCACACTTTCATAAGAATCTCGAGAAATACAGGACACACTTTCACCATTCCGCGTCCATCTTCTTCTTCTTCACCAACCTCAATCAACTACATCCTCGTCATCTTTTCTCTTTTCAAAACTATTTCAAAAGTGGACAATTTGAATACTGTATAGGATGAAGAGACGCAGTAAGCGGAATACCCGGAAAGAGGTCAGGCAGCACTATACAGAATAAACTCATCGTTCGACAGAATACATGCAAAAAACTAGCAACGGTACTGACGAAAAGTAATCGTATTTCTCTCTTTGCTCTCTTCTTTTTCAGTTTACCCCATTCAATGTTTTGTGAAAATCTCCAGTTGTCATAGAGATTTCTTTTCTCTAAAGGAGCTGTTTAGAGCTCCGTGAGCCGACATGAGCACGTGTCGACTCGACAAGGCTTATCAAATTGTCAGGTTGAGATGTAAAGAGGAAAACCTGATATGAAAAGGAAGAGAAAACGGAAAAAAG